>LS488505.1:10144-39184 GCA_900490705.1 Pristionchus arcanus | reverse complement strand
AATTCGTGGCTCAGGCGGTAAGAGGGTGGTCTTGCAAGCAAGAGGTTGGAGGTTCGAGTGCCGGCCGGTGCAAAGTCATTTGCCATGGAGGGGGTAGTGCTGGAGAGTGGTGGGGGCGCATTGTAAAGTGTAATTCGTGGCGCAGGCGGTAAGAGGGTGGACTAGCGTGCAAGAGGTAGGGGGTTTGAGTCCCGGCCGGTGTCAACGTATTTCCTACTATTTTAGCATACCGCGGGAGGGTCAAGAGATGCACCCGAGTACGGCGACCGTCAAACCCGGCGCACCTAGCACGCAAACTCAAAAATAGCTAAAAATGGGCCGAATCTCCGCTAGACAAGTTCAGAAAAATCAGGAAAAGTGTGCAATTATACTAAAATCTTACGGTTTACCCCTAGCGAGCGCAGCTCGGCTAGTTCTAAGATAAAGTTATTATCCCTGCTCGTGACATTCGAATAATATCGTAAAATTTCGTCTCAATAACATTTTGAAATGATCGATCGATGAGTGTAAGCCTACTTGATTCTATTCAATATCTCACTCTTCCATTGTGTCACTCTTTATCACTCACTATCAAGCCTTCTCTCTTCTAACCCTATCAATTCAATTGGAGAATGGAGAATGAAGAATCTCCATATCTGGTCTGGCTACTCCAATACAACCATGTTCGTTTTCATTTATTTTTTTTGTCGAAATGTATTTCATTCTGTTTAGCATCACACTCGCTTCTTTCATTCATATTACTTTGCCCATTTTTGCGAGAATATTAGCACTATTTATCAAGAAGGGGATAATGAGGTAAATTATAATTATGATTCGAACTTTATCCCTTCAATTATCAGATCCCTCTTTCTATAATAATCGAAGAACTGGAGAAGGAAGAAAAGGATGGAATTTCTTCTGATATTATTACGTTAGTTGGAAATAATAAAAATTCCAGAACATTTTATTTTAGGGAATTACTTATACATCTATTGAAATTAGTCAATGAGACAGCAAATGAAATAAGGTTTATTCTTTAACTGTTTAAGTTAAACAAACAAAGAAGACCAGCTCAGTGTGCATAACTGCAATGGAATTCTTCGCCATTTTCTTCAAGATCATCTGGGTGGACTCAAGAATCCATTAAATTCTAATATCATCTTTCACTCTCTCAAAACTGAAGTCAAATTATACATCCTTTTTGTACTTTTACAGAAATCACGAGTGAGTAGAAAATGATAATGATTGATTCATACTGTGTTTCTTTATAGCGAAAGATGAGTCAGCTAACTCGATTTATGGTTGATTCGGAAGAAACAGATAATCAATATTTTGTTGTCAATGGATCTCGATTATTCATCCAATACGGAAAACAATTGAATGATCTCGCAAAAGAACAAAATCTTCCAAATACGAAATACAAAACTGTAAATAATGTCAAAATTATTCAACGATAAAAATAGAAATATTTTAGATTGAGCGTAAACTAATGGAGATGCGACGGTGGAAATTACTTGCTGAGACAAAAGAAGAATGGATGGAAGTTGTTAATGCTATCAAAAAGTAAAATGTACATGCAAAATCAATAAGAAATCATCATATTTCAGTCTCGGTGAAGGAGAAATTTCAATGAAAATCGATACAAAACTAGGCGAGACTTTCATCGTGATGGAAACAGTCTGTCAAGGGTTTGAAGATGTAAATGTGAATCCGAAGTCAATCTTCAAAGCGAAAAGGAGTGTGACGTTTCTACCCGGAATAATTGAAGCAGATGAGAAGAAAAAGGAGAACGAAGAGAGGAATTCTATGAAGGTTCGAATCAAATTTCAAATCAACGATCATAAATTATTTAGCATCTTCGATGTATGTACGATTTCCGTTGTAGGAAAATTAATTGGTGCAATTATGCCCATCCAAAAAAAGAGTGCATGTAAGTTAATTCTCTAACAAATGAGCTATTCAATTCATTCATATCATTCTCAGACAATTCTCCACTTTTTCTTATTGTGATCGAGGTCGAGATTGTCCCGATAAGCATGGATTATGTGGAGAAGATGGTTATTGTCAAGACAAATATTGTATCTACCAGCATGAAAAGGTATCTAATACCACTTTTTTTTAAATCGTAATACCAAGGCGAACGTAAATATTTTTTGATAAATTCTTTTATTTTAGCAGAAACATGCTCGAATTGTTCCGAGATTCTATAGAAATGGAGCTTGACGAGAATGCGCAAACATTCGATTTCTGATATAATCCATTATTCCAGAATATCAACTCCATGAAATGATTTTAAAAAGATATTTCTACAAATAAAATAATAAATTCATGCGAAAAATAAATATCAGGATTAACATCCAATTCAATTTATTTTTGCTACAATATTTGTGCTTGTTTTGGATATCAAATGATAAAATATTTGTTTTTTTTTGTTGCAATGTGAGTACCTTGTGTTTTGGGAATATGTACATGTAATGTCATGTATCATTATTTGTAATGCGTTCACAATTCTTGCACAAACTGCAACTATTTTTATGAAATTCATGCACGAATAATTTTGAAAGAACGATTTTGAAATGTCTGCGTTACACGTCAATTATTTTGAAACAGTCTCTTTTATACGGTGACATTTCCTATCACTCTCGTTATAAGCTCTATTCTCTACCCTTCATCTCAGTTTTCATTCATTCACTTCTTCTCGTCGTCTGATTGCCTTCTATTGCATCTGTAAGTATTAATCTGTAGAAAGAGCGTGAGAATAGATTCTTATCACTTGAATATCAAACGAAAGAGACCGCGTATCCACTCTCTTCCTATTCTTTTCACCTCGTCCTTTTTCTACTTCCATTTATACATATTTTGTCACCATTTTACAGGAATTATGACTAATAATAAAGATCCACTGCTCAATTGGCTTCGATTCCATGAGGTATTCCAATAATGATTGTAATATGTAAATGAATATTCTTCCAGTGTCGAGATGATTTCGTAAATTCATACTACTTCGCTCTCCTATTGATGAATCTCCCTAAAACGGGATTTATGGTGATGTGAAATACTCAATTTTACTCAAAAATTATCTTACAGTTTCCTACTCATAGACTCATAGAAGAACTGGAAAAAGAGGAAGCCACTGAGGAATATAACAGGTTTCTAGTAATCTCACAATTGATGTGTCAAACAATTCTCGATTTTAGTATGCCTCTGAGAGAATTCATGGTGCATCTACTAAAGAAAGTTCGTCCGATGGCGAGTATCAAGTCAGACTCCACCATTGAAATATACCAATTCTGTAAATTCAGGCGCTCGGATTACGAAAACACTCTTAATGAATTCTTAAACGATAAAAATCTTTATCCAAGTGGAGCATCCAATCCCCTTCTCCCCAATAAATCGTTCAAATCTCTATCGACTGAAGTGAAATTATGGATCTTTTGTCAATTGATTCAGAATGGAGGAGTGGTAATTTACAGATATAGCTTAGCATTTTAATGCAATATTTCAGTCGAGAATTAATCCGAAGGAAATTGGAGGGGATTCACATAGTAACAGTTACTATATCGTCGATGGACGATTGTACATAAAATATGGAAAAATTCTCGACGAAATTACAAGAGAAGATAAGAAAAGTTCGACGAATCTAACTCCAGTATGTGACAATCCTCTTTCTTTATTTATTCAGACTAAAATGCTTTGGCTTTCCAGCTCGAAAAACACTGTCAAAAGCAGCAAGGAACTTGGAAGGAACTTGCAGAGACAGCAAAATTGTGGCAGAATATTGCTTTTATTTTGGAAAAGTATGTCCTACTCATTTTATGTTAATTATTTTCATATTCCAATAATCATATTGAAATGAATTTGAAATATTTCAGTTTCGACGAAGTTGACATCGCTAGAAAAATAACAATGAAGATGGAAATAGCAAAGGATAAAATTCTTACGGTACTTATCATTTCAAGCCTTTGTGTTAAGAGGATAATTGCAGGAAGAGCAAAAGGAAGAACGTGGACATATGTTCACTGCGTATCTGAATAGCATTGCTCCTCAAGCTGCACCGAGAAGAGGACAATATCAGCCTACGAATGATTCATTTTCTGGTGAGTATTCAGGAAACACATTAATCGGTGCAATCCAATATCTATATGTAATGCAATTCAATTAGGGGTATGGCATCTTCAAAAATCATTTTTAACACTGGTTCTGGATGAATTTACGTAGACATCCTTCACGGGGCTGGAAATATTATCACTTCTCTGTCGTAATATAAAAGCGATAGTGCGCATGCAATTGCTATCACTTTATCGGTTATGAGTCAGACATAGCAAATATTGGGAAGTAAGTTGTGTCAAGTAAACTCTAGAGGGAAAGGGAAGAGAGATATTGAAAAAATATTGTATTGTGTAAAGTAATTTTCAGAGCCTCCTCCTCCTTCTTATGAAGAAGTTCGTATGAAAGAAGAGCTGATGAAGGGTCACAATATTAATGATATTACTCCGATGAATACAAACTCTCAAAATGGAAAGACTCGATGCATGTACTTTCCGAACTGCAACAACGGGGATAAATGCACTTTCTTCCATCCCGAAAAGAAATGCGTGTAAGACTACTTTTGAATGTTGATTCGAATTCAAAACCAATCAATAACCAATATCGTTGTCGAATGAGTGTTTGCTTTCAGTTACTTTGGAGCTAAATCTTGTGGTGGCATCTATTGCAAAATGATACATCCCGAATGTGCCAAAGGTACAGAATGTACTGGATTGGAGTGTCTTTATGAACACTCAAGGGTCAGTTTCACGATCTTGTTTCAAACTTTTCCGCATTTTTCCACAAAATAGCGTAAATACTTAACTTCCAAATTCAGCCGGGTCGTCCGACTCTGCAGAGAAAAAATATCGCAAGAATGGAAGAATCGAAGAAGAAACAGGAGCAGGTTGTATCGAGTATCGAATGAGAATGACGGGAGTGAATTATATTTGTAGAGAAATTACGCACCACAACAGAACGAAGAAAGAGTATTTGGAAGGAATGAAGAGAGGAATGAACATGAAAGAATGAGGGAGAGATCAAGAGGTCCTCCGAGTCAGTTTCCAATCATATTCTTGAAACGTCGTCTATTTTCAGTGAATGGTCGTCATAGAAGCAAATCGAGAGGGAGAATGGACAACCCTCAACCAACTGTAATTACCAAAGCACTTTGAAGAAACAAATGCTAATTGTTACATTTCAGCCATATAATCATACGAGAGCACCCGAACCGACTAGAAGTCCAGTAATGAATACGCAACCAAATATTCCTCTTCCAAATTCGAAAAAGGATCTACGTTGTCATCATTGGCCGAACTGTAGTAAACCTGAAGAAGGATGCATTTTTGCTCATCCCTCACAGAGATGCCAGTAAGTTCAACGAAATATATTTCATATTGATCACTATCTTTTAAGATTTTCCCTATACGCTGGTTTTGGGACAAAGTTTCCGGACACAACAATTTCTCTTCTCTAGGGTGTTCTCCCATTAAAATATGGTTGATCTGAAACGTGTTTAAAAATTTAGTTCCCGATGAGCTCACTTTTGATACATTCTCTTCTGATCCCTGTGTTAATGCTTGCAATATCTGATACAATTAAATGATAATGATATATTATAGATCCTTTCCCAATTGTAATCGTGGTCGCGATTGCCCATTTCTTCATGGAGTCTGCCAAAAGGATGGATCGTGCTCTAATGAATATTGCCCCTATGAACATAGAAAGGTAATATTACTTTCCTCATTTTCACTATACATGAAGAGCACATTCCAGCAAAGAAATCCTCGTCTTGTCAATAGGCACAACAACAGAGTAAGAAGGATCTTATTATAGTTAATTTTCTTTTATTTTAGAATGGAAACATGAGTAGATCTACATCACAGACAAATCTATCAATGATGAGTGGAGATTCTAGAAGATAGAAGAGATCAATTATGTATCACTATTGTATAAGTTGGCATTTTGTAGAACACATCTTGCTTAGCTGCTAATTATTTATGTTTCTGTATTCTTGAATTACACTATTGAAATTTAAAAATGGGATAAATCATTAATGGTGTATAATGCACAGTTGAACAATCTTTTTATTCCTTTTCTTCACTTGACATTATTTGCATTGATCTCATTGCCTAGTAAGAACAAGAAAATTACACTCGGAAGGGAACATCGTAACATTTTGAATTTCCAAAGAACAAATCAAGCTCGTTTTTGTATGACTGAAAATTTGATTTCGCAGAGGGAAAATTGAACAGATGAAAGCATATCATAGTATGCAACTGCGTTAGGAAGGAATACACAGTATCCTCTACAGAGATTGTTAGTTGGCATAGAAAGGGAACATTGAAAGTGATATCGATATGGAAACAAATTGAATGAACACGAGTCGGACTATAGGACGATATGGGAATACACTTGACCACATACACAATTCATTAAATGGGAACAATTTGATAATAGGAAAATGATTGCTCAGGAATAGAAAGTGAGGACGGAAGTCTGATTTCCTCTTATGAGAAGAGTTGGAGGAAGACCACGAGTCATCATATCCAACCATGAAAGATAGAGACAGGATGAGACAAGTCCTTTACGAGGAACAGGAAGAGTTCTGAAAGAGAGATCATTATTCACTCAACAAGTCAAAGATGGAATATTCCAGTGAAATAAGTGAATGAGCTCACACAACAACGAGATCGGCATCAGATGAATGCTCCTTCAGTAGTTCTCCTATTCGCAATTGTCGATATGTCTTATCTTTCTGTGCCGATAATTCAGCTGGAAGAGATCAAAGATCAGGGTTGAATTGACCTAACTCACAATCAGTGATGAGTCCATTCGATTCTCCATCCTCTCCTTTGTACGGTTGAATGAGTTCATGGAAGGAATCCAGACTGAATTCGAAGATTTTAAAATAAATCTTAGTAATTATCGCATACGTTCGCTGAGTTGGCTTCTTAGTGACGTCAGCGATAACAAACACATCAGAGAAGTCGATTCTGCATTGAATAATATTTGTTTTAACCATGTACATGGTCAATGCAACGTTGACGGATATCCATATCATAGTCAATTGACTTATCCTCAGCTAATATCTTCAATATATCACCTAAACTTGCTAAGAAGTGCCACCATTCCTCTCTGTTCTTGTTCCATCGTTCGAGTTGAAGTCGAAATTGTGAATACACGCAATTTTGAACCCTGAGATAGACAAGATTAACAACTAGCCAATATTAGACGTCTTCGTAGACTTTTTATTGACATGAAGTGGATTCTAACCTCAAGATAACTCTTGGGTATTGTGAGTAGATGGGGAATGAGGAGAGTGAGACCTCCATCATCGAATAACCACCACACATCGATCACTCCCTCAACAATACACGATTAGAGATGCATAAAAAAATAACATATAAATGTAATAAAGAATTAGATGATCGATATTTCACCTGTTTGATCTTCCTCTGGAATTTGGATATAGAATTGAGAAGTGCTTTCTGTTCTTGAGTCGGCCTTCGAGAACTGAAAATAGATTGATATTCCTAATATTACTTTTCCTAATTATCTGCCAGCATGCCTCCACTGAAACACAATACATATACACGATGAGCACCAATACGACAATACTTTACAATTTCTTAACGATATCATGCACACAAACTACAGTGAGAATCGATGGATCGATCAGGGTTAGTCATGCTAATCGATAATCTATTTCTCACTCGTTATCTTCCATTTCTCTTCTATTCTTCTGCTTGCGCTTCCTGACACAATTATTAGTTACGGATTACTCTACTACTAGATTACTAAAAAAATAATCCACGAATGTAATTTTTAAAAAAAGGGATCAATACTATCTGCATAGCTATTGATTAGTTTTCAGAATTGTGTAAGTAATCAATACTGCCAACCATTTCTATCGTACCTTCTTCTTCTTGAGAGTGAGAATGGAGCATTTCTCATCATCGATGGTCTTCCTCTCTCAATATCCACACTGACAGGAGTCTGAGAAAGAGATCGATAATGATTCTACTACCGTAATCTACCGTACCACTGCTTCTTCCGGTCCTTCCTCTTCTTCTTCACTTTCATTCTCTCCTTCTCCTTCCTCATCCGATAGTTCGAAATCAGCAAAGAAAGTATCAGCGAATGAAGTTGATGCTGAAAAGGAGTCAATTACTAACAAGTTGACGAGTGTTCAAAATACATAAAAATAACAACAACATGTTGTATTCTGAGATACCACGACAACATGCAATTTCATACTACATCACATTCAAGATTGAAAACACATGCGACATTGTCATTTTTCAAGACATTGTTGATATCGATAACATTCTTCCATTTCAATCAATCACTTCACTCCACTCATTTCATCCCCACCCTCAATACATTCTCCACTCGTATTCACAAATGATTGAAGCATGTGACTTGATGCACTTCGAGCTAAATCGACGATAAGAGACATTGCATTATATTACATCTCAGGCCTATCGCATTCGATCGTGTTCAATCCAATCATTTCCATACTTTTCTAATCCGAAATTAGCCGTGACAAGCTATCATTCATTCATTAACATTGTAAAATTCTTACCACTCGATGCATCCAATACTTCCTTCGCTTCGTTATTCGAGTCATCCTGAATATCGAGATAATCTGACTAGCTTCCTTTTCAATCTCTTTACCTTTTCTTCTTTCTCAATCAATGCTTTCTTCTCGTCTGCGTCTTTCGCATCAGCAGCACAAAGAGAACTGAAAGGGATGGAAATAAGTGTCAAGATCAGTGATGAGTCAATTGTATTCTTTTGTTATGTCTCACCTTGATATTCCTCTAACTTCCGGAATCTGCAGTTGTTTATTACCCTCTCGGACGTTGAACCTGAACGAACATTTTTGACTTTGCACCCAGAAACAATTTTACAAACCTCTTCATGGCTTCAGAATAGTCCAGACCCGAAAACTCATTTCTCAATACTCCTACTCCCATTCCATTCTCAAATGCGTCTCTGCAAATAATCAGTTATCCAATATTCATCTACCGTACAACTGACTGGATAACTCCAAAGTAATCATTGATCTCTTTCATTCTTCCTTCAGTCGGTCCTCCGTCACACCAATTCGTCTTGAATCCAATGATGACGATATTGGGACGAAGACGACCCAGACCAGTTATCTGAAATCAATATCATCCTGCTACCGTATCCCTCTCCCTATCGTACCTGCAGTAGTGATTGTGCTCCAGTTCTCATACTCTGATTGGCCACACTTGCATAGAATGATTTGATCTTTCTTCTCTGCAGCCATTCATTCAATTGACGATCCAGTTTACGACATATCGAATACACGCGATCCGATGGGGCATACTGAATACACAGAATAGCTATGTTTCAGAAACATGGAACTAACTGGAATGACGTATCCGCAGATCATAAGAGAGGTTCCCTTCGTGATATTGTTAACGAAATCAACGAGAGAGGGACGAGCAGCGGGATTACCAGAGAGAACGAGGATTTGAGGACGATATGTCTTCACCTGAAGGGAAAGAACGATTATCGAATTATATGAAAGATAATTTCGAATGGATTCAATCAGTTTCTCAATAGGAAAGTACTCACATGTTCCTCAGTATTCGCCAATTTGACCATACTCGCGAGTGCATTCTTGTACGAGTGAGCCTGTGTTGAACTACCCCAGTTCACATCTACAAATATTAACTCATTACTTTTTTAACAGGCCTACATATCTATCTATCGTAATCTGTACACACCAGGTTTCCTGTAGAGCAGAAAAATGAATATCATTGCGAAGAAAACGAAAGTGAGCAGAGCTGTCTCCCTTCAATTATAGATTCAATGAAAAAGTCAGTGCTCTTTCATATCGTCTCCCATTTTAAATTATAAATTCAAATTCTCCTTTTCTCACCATGAGATAATGAACATGACCATGAAGCATAGAATCGATCCCACAGCAGACACCCACATATTATAGTACTTGAAGGAGGGACGGAAACCTGTGAGGGAATGAATGAGTACGGTATGTCGATAGGTCATTCTCGTTACCGGGTGAATCAGAGAAACTCTGATCGAAGCAGGCATAATTGATGAGACAATAGGAAGCAAGGAAGAAATTAGAGATAATCGGAGCGATGGCGTTGAGATCTCCTGTAGAGAAATTATTGATTCTTGATATTGATTAAAGTACGGTAGCTCTCTAGGTCAGAGTAATCGACTCACCGATCAATACCATCACAAGGGCCATTCCTCCCGCCAGAATATACGCACGTCGAGGTTCCTGAAAGAAATTATTATAAATTTACGGGAAAAATACAAACAAAGAACATAATTTAGATAACATACCTCATTCGGTCCATATCCCTTGGCGAAGTAATCAATACGAGGGAAGAGCTTATCCTTGCACATGGCCTAGAATAATTGAATTGAGTTCACTCGAGAAGCATTCTCTGGGAACATTTCATTCCATTAAAAACTAGTCAAATATTGAACAATGCTTACCTGGAATACCTTGGGTGCAGATACGAGTGAAGCGAGAGCAGATGATAGAGTTGCTGCGAAGATTCCAGCAATGATGAGAGGACCCCATAGAGAAGCTGTCTCCACGATCTAATGAGGATGGCATTAGAAAATCGAGATACCAAGTTGTAGATTTAGACATTATCACGTTGAAAAATTTCGTCCGTTATTGAGTGCAGGGGATTAAGAACACTTTCGACAGCCATCTTCTTGTAATCAATAAATCAATAGCCGTATTTTCTACCTGGAAGTAATTGATGAGTCCATACTCGCACATTTTCCCTTCTTCTGTCTCGAATGCACACGAAGGAGGAATGAATGAACCAGTCGTCTCGTTGAATCTCAAATAAAAAGTTCAGAACACTCATTTCAATGACAGTTTCATGCCAGCCAAATTCAAATCAATCAATTCTTTAACATGAGTATCAAAAATATAAACTAACAGAGCAGGGATCAATCCATCAGAATCGGCGACAGCAATTGATCCCGTTGTGATGACTACAAGGAGATAGATGACAGTAGTCACTGCTATCGCCAGAAGAGTTCCCAATGGAATAGCATGCTGAGGATAGGTCAAGTTAAAGAAGATTCGACACCAATTCTCACTTGAGGATCGGCCAAATCTCCCGAGATATTCGCTCCTGCCATAATTCCTGTCGCTGCAGGGAAATAAACAGCGAAAACGGAGAAGAAAGATTCGCCATTCCTCCATCGAGGAAGAAGATTCGATTTGAGAGTTTGAACTAAATGAAAATATCAATTTCATTGAGACAAAAGACGTGGCAATTTTCAATTTCTGTTCCGATGTCGAACAAGAATGAGAAATGAACTCCTCTCACAGCTTAGTCCAGTCATTCCAATGTTCTGATTTTCCTCACTGGGAGGAATGAAAGTACCGATGAAATAATTGATGATCGATAGAGTCAGAATTACCTGAGAACGAAAAACATCATTTTCTGGAGACAACATTTGAAATTTATCATTTCAAAAAATCTGAAATCGAATGATAATGACCCACCAGCAATCCCATCTGCATCTTACTCTCGAATTCAGGTCCAATGAAAACAACGACCATTATAATGAGACAAGTAACTGTAATCAATCAATAAGTGTCAGATTACGGTAGATTAGTGTACTCACTTATTCCAATCAATCGAATAGTGTTCATATCATCAAAGGGCATAAGATCGTATGCTCTAGGAGATAATAAATTAATGTTTATCGAGTGAATGAAATGGACTCACTTGAGAATATCTCGAACTGTTTCAGAGAATCCGACAACGTACATTGCGGCTCCTGAACGGAGATAAGTAAGTGATGGAAGGATTTCATGGTCTCAAATAGTCTTAAATCCCTCACCAACAGCATTGGCCACACAGAAAATCAATCCTATCGATCCGCCATATTCTGGTCCCAGTGATCGAGAAATCTGCAGTACTCAATTGACTGATATCTTCTATCCATTCATCATACCAAGAAGTAAGCTCCTCCTCCTTTGACATCTCCATTCGTACAGATTGCACAAGTGGAAAGAGTTGTGATGATTGTAGTGAGAGAAGCGAGAAGGACGATACCACAACCGAATACTGGAAGAGAACAATGATCATCCAACAAAAATCAATCGGAATCATCTAAACATTGATTCCCAAGAGCCTATCCTTCCCCTCCCTCACTCACAAATTCCAGCCTGTCCAGTGACCCACGAGATTCGCATGTAGAGCATTACTCCGAAGATATTGAGAAGACATCGAACGAAGACTCCTTTGAACCATCCAAACTTAAATGGGAAAATAATTAATGAAAATGATTCACAAGCTGTCCGATAGAAATATGAGATTATGGGAAATGGAACAAGGGCGAAAAAATATAGAAATGGGAAAATATATTCGAAATTCAAACATTTCATTTGGCTCTCAAACTGGTAGAATCGACAGGGTAGATATTATCTTACCTTCACCCTTCCAGCTTGACTCGCAGGAGCTTCGAATTTCTCTAGTCGTTCCGATTGTTCCTCTGATGAACCCTTCAATGGAATACATTTATTAACACTATTCGAATCTCCTTAGTTTATCTTCTCTCCATCTCATCCAATCATACATTTTCATTGCCAACCGGGGACCAAAAATATATAGTGGTCTGACACAAACACGACGGTAACCCCGGCTGGTTCACTCGAGAGGTTTCATGCGTCGCGGTTACCGTAGCACGCGTCGCGTTTTTGACTACATTTGGGGTCAAGTTTTCAGCCTGTTCTAAATACAATTTTGCAATTGGTTTCCGATTGTTCAGCGCTCCCGATTTAGTGAAAGCACTGCAAATTTAGCAGGAAAACAACCTAAGAGATGGAAATCAATGTGTTCGCTAGGTCAGATTGCCGTCGGACTCGACTCAAGGGGGTCGAATTTGCCAAGCAATGGGAGAGTTTCGAAAACTATTTTTGGTTTTATAAAATAGTTCAAGCTGTGAAACTTAGGCATTTTCAACAAAAACTGTGATTATAAGGCTGTACGATGCGTGACGGGCCCATTTCCACATTGCCAACACTGGAGCTGCATTTTTTTCAAATTGTCATCCGGCTTTTAGGAAACCACATGTTCCAAGAAACATTTGGTCTCGCAGCGAATTGCCTGCTAATTTTAAACCGCCAATTCAAACCGCTTTTGTAACCAACCAGCCGTTCGCCCCATTTTGTAACCGTCGTGACAAAAAGCAGAGGTCTAACGGCTCAAAAACCGATTTTATAGTGGATATATTGTGGTCTGATGACAGATTCGATCAAATATATAGTGGTCTGATTACCGGCCCGGTAGGAACGAAAATGTATGCATCCAATATTCATACCTTGAATCCATGAACATCCTTTCCCATATCTCCACTCTTCGAATGACCGTTGTGATCAATATCATGCACCTCAAATATCGACTAATTGATAAATTATTATTTAGTTTCTTCATTTTTTTTTCTATTTGCTTCGTTTCCTCGTTGGATTATTTTATTGTTCTCACATTCTCCTCTTGAAACTCTAATAGCCTTGTTTTGTTTTCTCCTTACTGGTAATCCATCTGAGACATCCTCATTGGATGTCAAGTCCAAGGGAATTCCAATTCCTCGTCTTATTCTCGTGGTTAACGATTCTCATGGGGGAGGGAGGGATTCAGGGACACTCGAACCCAGTGGGAAATGAGAGAGGATGTTCTATTCTCTGGTCCAATCCCCCCACCCTCCAACCCAATTCTATTTCTTCTTTTCTCTTTTCTCAGCCAAATGACGCAAATTTTACTGAACTGCGCATTTCCAAGCACTGAGAAGGACAATCTCAGGATAGAAATATATGGACCGAAAATAGCATGTTATTACTTCAGACGGTACAATAAATATAGAGATTGGAATAACTATCCCTTTTCCACGAACCAAAATTCAAGTTGAGTGAACGCAGATTGACTGACAACTGCATCTCAATTGTCCTTTTCTACCCCCCTTTTGACATGTCCATTGTTCCTTCTCTGGTCTTCTTCCATCTATCTTTCTCTTCGTAATACATGCTCGAGTGATAAATCGGAATGGGAAGGAGAATCGAATCTCCCAGACAATTTCTCATTTCTTCACTTCGGATTCTCTCTCTTTTCTCTTTGTTTTTCCTCATTTCTCAGACTTGAACGATAGAAAATGAGGTGGAAGAGAGGAAAAGCCAGCTAATCAAAACAACAGGACGGCAGCCTTTTCATTCCCAGATTCCACGTTACAATCAATTGACAATACCTCAAAGTTCTCAAACTCCATTTCCTCTTCTGGTATACTTTTCTGTCCATGAATAAGTTGAGACATCGATGGTCGAGTATTCACCATTCCATCCTACAATGAATTCTCTTATTACGATATTTCCAGCCTATTATAATACCTGATCTATCGACTGTCGGTAGAAATCGATGATCGGAGGGTGTTCCAGAGTTTTCATGTTCCTGTAGGATTGATTATTCATTACTCTTCCATGACTTCTACTTTTCTTAATTTTATTGTGCTTTCTGGAGGGTTGGAATAGGTTATTGCAATGGATATAGATAGTGGGAAGGATGGCTACGTCATTGTGCTCTGCCCTTCCTTCCCTTCCTTCTTCTACTCACGCACATATCCCCCCTCCCTCTTCCTCTTCTTCCTTCTTCTTTCTTTCCCTTCTACTCCACTAACAAATTACACGCTTATTCCCCGCATAGCAACCCGATTCGTCCATGCGAAGAGACATGAGATCAAACACTCAAAAGAAAGGACAGAATTTGAATAACAAGTACCTCCAACTCTTAGCATTGATCGTAGCATTTCCCTCCATTTCAGTACTCCTTCGTTGTTCTGAATCTCGATCAGCCAGTGAGAATTGAACCGTCTTTTGAGCAGTCGAAACGGTGTTCGCTGAAAAAAAGAATGAGACATTATCAAAAAAAAAGAGGATAGCAAGTAAACAGAAAGTATTGACAGTTCTTTGCACTTCTAAGACATCTTTCTCCTCCTATCCTTAAACGAGAACAGAAGGAGAATCAAACAAGAGTCTAACGAACAGTTCGTAACTAATGTGGTATCCACAGATATATCCTAGTAACACTTCTCACGGTGGGAGGTAGCTATTTTCCCTACTGCTTGGATACGAATTAGCTATCCGGAATAACAAATTCATTTCTCACCGATTTCCTCAGGATCTTCAATATACATCTCATCATTAGTCAATTCATGATTGTGTTTCTCTGTATTCTTCTCTTGTGCTAGTGGAGACGACTCGTGTGATTGTGTCTCCACCTTCAATACAACTTATTCACAATCAAACTTCATGGGTCATATCCGGGGGTCGTAGCGTACTCGATAGAGAGACCACAGTCTCTTTACGTCTTGATCTTTCTTATCTCTATGTGACGTCATTTGACCATTCAAAGACAGATCTTGATTCAATCATGATTATCAACGATGAGATTGGAGTCTGACGTTTATAATCCCCTCCTCTCTGCTAAACTGCACTGCTGCTAATAGAGATAAAGAGGGAGACTCCCTATCAATACTAATACTAAATTCCAGGTCGCAAGTTTTAGATTTGGGACGTATATTCTCTTCAAGAAATGCACTTGTTTTCAATGAATGAACGAGAGTCAACAGAACAAAATGTTATCGCTCGCCCTGAAGCGTTGGCAAAAGGAACAGGGCGAGGAAAGGAGAAATAGGTGATATGGAATCATATAAAACGAAAGGACACCTAATAAAACAAAGAACACTCTGCAGTTTTATGTTTCTATTTAGTGCTGTTTCTTCAACTTTAAAGAAGTAGCAGTTTAAGAGGATTTGTATAATAAATTTAAATTTAAAAACATAAAATAACTGACAGTGAATCTACCGGACAGCTTCCTTGGTGCATCTCCATTCTGATTGTTGACTGAGAGCATTGGTTGAGGAGGCTCAGAGACAGATTTGGGACGCTGATGATGGCAGTTATATAGACTATTATGATGATGCCGATGGAAGACTAATCAACACGAGGGGCTTTCAACCCCGCCCTCGTGTGATAACAACGAGAAATTGCTATGAAGAAAGAGCACGAGAGGAATGCATAACCATCATTCGAAGCTCGTAAACGGACTCCCCTCACTCACCAGAGGTTGCGGATCGCTGACTGACAGTGAGAATTCTTCGTCACCATCCGTCCGTGACACCTGAACATCGGATATCCGGAGGTTAGCAAATAATCCTTTCTTTCCCATGTATGGAAAGGCCCTTTAAAGGAGCTTACCTCCCTCACTTTGGCTAATAAATGGTCCCCTTTTAGTCACCTGGAAACGCGAGTCCTTCCGGAGTCCGGCCATTGTTCTTTTGCCGGCCAGCGGTCAGCAAACCACTCTAGCACATTGGACGACCTCTTTCCCCGACTATCTGACTAAAGGATGGCTATTTACGACCAGGTTTTTGATTTGAAGTCACGGTCCGAACAAGCGAAAAGTGAACAAGTCAAAAACTGGCTATAGAACGACAAAAACAAAAGACAAATCAGTGATAATTACTAATAATTAGAGCGAGGACCTTCGAGGACAAAATTACTGTTTTGTCAATAATCTTATATCATTTCCTACAACGAAAGTTTCACTATTTTAATTACAGTACCTCGTTATTTCTAAATTACAATTTAATTTCTTTTTCTTTTTTCTTTCTCTCCCCTCTAAGTCGGCTCCTAGGTGGCCATGTACTTATCTTTCATTTACGGCTGCTTACCTGAAATCGGTTGGAAGATACCCTGGTGAGCTGGGGCCTGGGTTCTTCCGACACTGTCCCTTCTTCCATTGCACATTCAGCGTGCGCTACCCCCTGATAGATAAGGCGTAGTGGAGGGAAGAGAAGGCAGATTAGAATGTATGTAGCGGATATGGAATAGTTCTCGCGATAATGGAATTGAGCTCGGTGGCCGGACGACAATCGAGTGACTGCGTAATATATCAAAGATTAGTTGAGTAGGTCGTTAGTAGATCTCATGGCTCTTTCTTTCCTTCTCTACTTCTAGAGATATCATTCAGAATGGAGAGAGAGAGAGAGTGCCCGTAAACGGGACCTGGTAACGTGAGAAGTTGTTGAGTGAATGGTAGATTGAATGAGAAAGTGTGGGAAATGGGGAGAGTGCAGAGTGAGAAATGGACTAAAGTAATAGAAGAAAGGAGGAGAGATGGAATTCAGAAGGGATCCGCCTGAATAAATAATAATGGAGCATCCATCTAGATATAATTCGCTTATAGCCGAGCTGAATCTCGTCATTTCGTTTGTCACTTACTCATTTGGGACTACTTTCAATCTAAGAGAGAATAATTTCCTTTCCCTCGAAATCAACAGTTGTGTGAGGCGAAACATTTATTTCTCTTTTGCCCGGATTCTTAAAAGTGGTGAAAATGAGATTGGTTGAGCATTTCGTTTTTCGAAATGAGAGAGGAAGACTGGCGAGATCATAAAGAACGACTCGAGTATTTACATCGAGAAAAAGGAGGGAAGTGGGGGAATGGAGACAGGATGGGACTATCCATTCTAGAAGAATAGAAGATGTCAAGAGACCAAAGAAATGAAATGACTGAGCACAATGTGTCGAATAGACAAAGGATCGTTTGATAAGCTCCATAGGAGGGGAAAACATCAATCGGAAACTGAGGAAAGGAGATACTCGTGACCTATGCAAGAGTGAATCTGAATAGAAAGACGATAAGGATAAAGGGACTAAACGAGTTGAGAGAGACACTGGAAGAAGCCCCGAAATGAGAAGTCGAGAGAGGGGGAGGAGGGAGATGGAAGAGAGGGTGGATATGAGAGAGTAGAGGAACGAGAGAGGGAATAGAGATAGAGAGAAGTCAAAGGAGAAGGGAGAACGTTGTGATGGAGGAGACTTTAGTAAGATTCGGATGAAGGAGAGAACACTATGGATAGAGAGTGTTCCCTTGGGGGAGGGAGGAGGGAGGAGAGGGGATCTGGGGTCGACAGAGAGACAAGTGATACGAACAGCTGAGTAAGAGAGAAGAGAGTGGAAGGTGAGGGGGTGGTGGATACATTCTAGAACCCAGTAACGTGCACCACATGTGGATGTTCTATCTGATGCTTCCTCTCCACTTTCATTCCAGACAATTCTCCCCCATTCACTCATGCACTATTTCTCAGAAATTGCCGGCAACACGCAAATATCGAGGGAGATAGCGACAAAACACCCCCGTTGGCACTGTTTTCGCCTTTGGGTGCTTGAAATCGGCCAGATTCTTCCTTCGCATCCAATCAGCTATTTAAAGAATGACAAGAGGGAAAAAAATTGGCGATTCGACGTTGAATCAGACCATTTAACTTGGAAAAAGCAAACAGAAAAGAGAAGTGATTGATTCTCTAGATGATTCACTGGTACGTCTACTATCGGAGAAAATGCATCAGTCGAGAGTACACTCGAAATTAAGAGACGGTCTGTTTATCCTATCTCTAGTCTGAATCGTCAACAGTCCAGCACTGATTGATGCTACCCTCTCCCACTCATCGTATCAATATGAACTTTCGAAGAATATGAAACAGGTTTATCGAAACATAAAACTTGGACTTGTAGCCGTATACAACGAAAACTTCGGATTTGGAGTGAAAACTTGACAAGAGTATGTAACGAACCAGTTGAAAAAGAAAAGAGATCGATTGAAACGATGTTGATTGAAACAGATGAAATCCATTGTTGGATGTGGGTTGGTCGATTTACCTGAAATTTAATAATATTAATAATGATTAAAATATGCCAAACTCCGACACCGGTCATCAATACAACTATCGCCGTTAAAATTGTTTATCGTCAGTACTTCAATAAGGCTGACATTGTCAAAGAAAGATGTGTTCAAAGAAAAATAAAAATTGGATTGACTTACATGTTGTAGAGAGGAGCTCCCTGATGGACATGGACGACAGTGGAGGGAGAATAATAGTTAGTCGGATCCTTGAACAGGATCACGTACCACGCATGGATCACACCTGATAAATATCCTTTTTAGTAGCATTCTCACTCGAAAGAAATGGAATTGACACCAGATGTCTTACCGGGAATATAGAGGAGGGTGAGCAGAAAGTTGATGCAGAGGTCTCTGGTACATCCCATGTGACAGCCGACGGCCAGCGGCTACAATTCAATGATTGTATCAAGGAAGATAATCGACAACTTACCGGGAAGATAATCGCGATGATCAAGAGGAACAACGTGCAGATGCAGTCACACATTTCGTACCACTGAAATGCATTGTTTAGGTACAGTGCAAACCTTTAAACGAAAGAAGTGAATGTATCGGATAGGTTTGAGCGTATACAAAGCAGAAATCACATAAAAACAGTCACGACGGTTCCAACAGACGAGAAAACACGAAAATGACAGCAAATAAACAACTCTTGCGAAACTCCAGGGAACGAGCGCGCGAGGTCCTTTTTTCCCGCCCAAAAAAGTCGATGTGTCAAACTACTGTAACTTCCATGTAAGATTATTTTCAAATATGACTTTTCGCGGGAATACCGTAATCAACATTTTTCTATCTAGGTTCTTCATTTTTTGTTAGATTCGTTTTTGGATCTGATGCGTGCTAAAGTATCTTTTAATTGATAAAACTGAGTACCATTTTGTATAATTACATAAACCATTTACTTACTACAGGACCAATCTTATTGGAAGCCGAAACCATTACACTTCAAAAATGCATACCTAGCCAAAATATGCCAACGATGCCGATGTTATGTCTTTTCTCTGCATATAAAAAGTTCAAGAGGATCTTCGATTGTATCTTCCCTTTTCCCTCTTAAGATGATCTACCGTATCCTCACTGTTGCTCTCATTGCGGGACTCATCGCCGCTCAGGTAATCATTGACTTGATTTTTGATAAAAGAATTACTGTAATCTTAGAACTTTGGTAACAATAACTTCATCCCGTGTGGATTCGGTAAGTGAATCTCCTTATAAGGAATAAATTCCCATTCATCTCCAGTATGCACTCGTAATGCAGCCTACACTGTCATTATGGATGGAGTCAATACTCGGTTTGTATCTTCGTCTTTCCTTAGATTGATCTTTGATCTCACAGTGCTACTTGCTCTGACTCGAATGCAAATCTCAATGCTCGCTGCAATAGTTGCTGTCAATCGTATGCTTTGTGGGGAGGACTCCTCTCCGTGAGTTCATCTCACTTGATCTTTGATCTTTGTTCTCTTCAGGTCAATGCAGCTGGATTCCCTTCTTCTGATGGTCGTTCGTGTGTCTGCTGTGTGAACAACAACCAATGCAGAGGTGAATGAATCGATATTTCGATAATCTCTCATTTCTTCTCTTTCAGGAGGACCGATTCCTGCCGCCAATGCATTTGGAAACAACGGACGATAGATTCACTAATATTGTTGTCAAGAATAATCTTGATGATTGATTTACGATAAAAACTTGTTTTCATTACTTCACCCTGTATTTTCCAACATCCTAGATATCAGATATTCTGATTTTTGGAGAGTAAAAACATATGAAGAACACGTCGGATAATTTTCATTCCTTTTTTTTCATCCCTCTTGAGTCTATATCGTCAATTCAAGAAACACCTTTTTTTCTCTTTAATAGCTCTATTATTTATTTCTCTACACCCTTTTCTTCAATTTGAAAAATTGAGTTTGCTAAAGTCGAAGCAGTTTCTGAATGTTCATTATATTTTCTGAAAATCCATAAAAGAAATGGATAAATAACAAATTCTAATTCCGTCAGTACTCTAGGACCCTTGAACTACAGATCTCTTCCGATTTTTCGAGATACAATGATGGCAAATTTTAAGGTTCAGCGATGTCGACACACCACTTGTCGTACCGAATATTAATTTTTCGGCATTCGGACCGGAATAAATATTCGGTACGATAGTACAAATATCGAAGAAAGATCAAAAGATCAATTGCATTCTTTGATGTCAGATCACTTGTATTTTGTCTTGCAGAGATGTTTGGGTTGTTTCTTCGATATAAAATCGACTTGATCGGCCTATATACCATCTCTCCAAAATCTAGTCCAAAATTCTATTTCAATAACCAATACTTTCAGAATGATCTACCGTATCCTCGCTCTAACTTTCTTCGCAGGACTTATCGCTGCTCAGGTACCTAGATTTGCGATGGTTGACCAAGTGAAGATAGTAATCTTAGAACTTCGGTGGCCAATCATTCGGCAATAACTTCATTCCTTGTGGATTCGGTAAGTGACTACCGTTTTCATAGACTACAGTATCCCTTCCTAGTATGCACCCGTAAAGCCGTTTTCTCTACTACGATCGATGGAGTGAACACTCGGTAAGATCTTCCTTACCCGATTTAGGAATGATCTTTGATCTTTCAGTGCAACTTGTTCTGACTCAAATGCAGATATGAATGTCCGCTGTAATGGTTGATGTCAATCGTATGCTCTCTGGGGAGGACTTCTCTCCGTGAGTTCATAGATATATATTGATCTTTGATCTTTGATCTCTTCAGACGAATGGAGCTGGATTTCCTTCATCGGACGGTCGCACGTGTGTCTGCTGTGTGAACAACAATCAATGCAGAGGATGATAAGGTTAAATAGTTTAGAAATGAAAAAAAATGTATTTAGAATCCTCGTAAATAATGATCATGAATGCATACAACATCTCATTCCTAATGTATTCTCATTCAGAAGCCCTTTCCGTTCCCTTTTCTACCGAATTTGTCGACAACAATTTATACACATATTTCTGTATCATCGCACTGAATATGATTGTGATAAATAAGCAAAGAATCTGTATTGTGACTACCGTGAGCTTTGCTCATTCGAAAGATCGTTAATCGAAGGGGGAAACATGTGCACAAAAAAGCTCCGTAAATGGGAGATAAATCATATAGTCATGACAAATAGAATAATGATAATAAATCAATCGAAAATCGTCAGAGATTCATTGTTACTCTGCGCTACGGCATTTCGACACACGCATAAAGCAAGAAAATGGCAGAATGATAATTTACATAACTTTGCAACATAGATACTGTATACATATTTCCAAGTAAATTGGAATAAGAGATACTGATAAGCTATCTACTCAAATCTACTTATGAGACATATTGGAATACGTCCATTTTGGTTTCTTTCCTGGTAATGAAATTATTCTCGAGTAGCCATTCCAATTGTTCCTTCATCATCACTTTCGAAGGCACGAACATTGGCTGAAAATAATCATGTGTCTACGATAATAATTTTCTTCTTCTTTGAAATCTAAACAAACCAATCAATAATTACCGTACCTTGAGTACATTGATCAGTTCGTGTTCCAAACTCGCCAATGAAAGTTCCTTCCGTGTCTTCATCACCTTAGATAGATAACTCATTTCTCTTTCTTCGAGGATCTTCTTTCTACTCGTCTCCCTCTCATACCTTCACAACAGCTTCCTGCACTCTAATTTGTCTAAGAGCGATAATCTCTTCATGTTCAGCCTTTGCAGTCGATTCGAGTGATAATTGAAGACGGCCAACGAGAGAAAGTTTGCCTCGCTCTTGTTCACGACCATTCTGGAATTAAGAATTCATTTATTTTGCATGCTAATTGTAAGTGTAAGACTGCTAATGCATTCCCTTGACTTTAATAAGTATTTTTGCTGAATGAGAGAGACTCACCTTGACAAGTTTGAATCCATGATTGAGCCTGAACTCCGTTGAATCCGTGAACTTCTTCGGATTGATTGGAGGTCGTTCATCCACGAGAAGCACTTGGTACTTCAGTTTAGGCATCGCACACAGAGACTGAAATGTATCGATGAATAATTCGTTGAAATAACATTTGAAGGGGGACGCTCTTTCTTGTCACCGTGATGTAATCAAGTTAGAAGAAAATACTAACGAAAAGAGTCTTGACAAGTTCCGTATCAGGAAGTTCCGTTGCCACTCGAAGACTTTCAAGTGATAGAGAGACGTCTGGTCGATCATTCCAACAGAAGAGAACTGCCAACTGAAAGATAGAAGAGATTGGGAGAGTAACGAAGATTATGGTAATATTCTTATGGCAACCAGGATTAACTTAAAAAGCGAGAATTTTTTTTAATACCTGGAATGTTGTAACTTCCAATTCGAACGAAGCTCCTTCACGAGTTTTGAACATCATCTGAAAACACACACTATTAATTGCTTTACTCCGTTTGATCAAGATTATTGGGAGAAGACTGCTTCATGAATAACCCTCCGCCTTTCTCTATTATTCTTCCTTTCACTCACAGCAGCAGTACTCCAATGATGCAGCCAATGCAATTTCCTTCCATTGTAAATCTTTCCATAATATCCCTCCACAGGAGCCACCAACTCTTCCAATTCGTGAGGGAGAGAAACCTGAAAGAGATTTACTAAATAAAATTTTCGGATCAAGTGAGGGACTTACATGAATTCGTTCTCCTCCTTTTCCCCATGCTCCTGTATTGAGTACTTTCACATTGATGAGATCAGAGAGACTTCCATGGGAATCCATGAGATTCGATCGAATATCAGCAGAAAGTGTCTTGTTCAACTAAATCAATTTGCTTTAATTTTGCCGATGAAGTGGAATTTGTTTTGCCTTCTAATGGATTCAAAAATCTAACCTCCACATCTTGCAGCATTCGGAATAATTTGTTGACTTGCTCAGCCGGCATTCCATTCTCCTAGAAAAATAAAAATTTTCACGATTATCCTCCTATGCACAGGAAAGAAATGAGTTCATTGGGAACGAGTACTCAAAAGAAATTGACAACAAATCGAAGAAAAAATAGGCAAGATACATCCAAAAAAGAAGAGCGTACCCTCATCCTCGTGACCATTTGCTCTTCTTTATCTTGATCTGCACTCATTTCGAGAACAAGTCGACGTGAGAGATGCGCCTCAATTATTATCTATCATAATGAATTTTTGATTTAATGAAAAACAACAAACCTAATCCGATATTTTACCAACAAAAATGAAGTAGCATTCTATGACAAAAGAATATCCAATAATAAATCAAACCTTGTGGAATCGCATGAACACGTCCTTATTCCTTATGTATTTGAGTAGAAGAAGCTGAAATTTGAAATATGGCAGTGGACCAGGGAATATTTTTGTTTGTATGTACATGATTATGAATAATTTCGTAGATTGTTGTTCACAATAATAATTTTGATGACAACTCACCAATGAACTCAATCTCGAATCGATTTCCTCAGAACTCAATTTCTTGCTCAAAGCTGTCCTTCTCAAAAGGAGATCGGCATAGTTCGCAAGGAGTTCAGGACACTTTGATTCGATTGATACACGACCACTAAAAAGTAAAACAATGAATCGAGGTACACTTATTTCTTAGTAAGGTGTACAATAAAAATCATAGTATAGTTCTTGAATAATCCTCACCTCTTCCTCATTCTATCATTGGGAACTTCTAGTTGAAGAGCGAAGATGGAAGTGTCGTTCACAATGTGCTGAACAAATTAAATGTTTATTTTTTCTTATTAATCTCTGCTTCTGAAGAAGATCAAATAAAAATGAGCGCTAACTTCGAATGCTTTGTCTCTGGTCGTGAGTAATTTGGGATCATCCTCGAATGCATCCTTGACCAGAATGGAGAATTGATCGAAGAGAGATAGAAGTGCCGCTACGTACTTCTCGGGATCCTACACAAAATTTATCCTCGATTTGCATACGACGTAGTGTATTCGCTGGTGAATCTACCGTACTCTCTTCTCACCGTAGTAATCGTCGCTGCACTCGCTCTCATATCGGCCAATCCCTCAGATCGAATATGTTCATCAATGCATTCCACTACCACATCCATTCCAGATGGAGTGTGCTTCATCAATCGATGTAATTGACGCAATTCTAGAAATAATTAAAAAAAATAATATGAAATAAAGTCGCATTTGTTGCATAAAGAGATTCGAAAAAGAAACTGACTGATAATATCCATGGATTTGACGAAATCGGCGCATTTTGCTAGTAGTTGTTCCATGAATGAGACGACAAGTACTCGAGTGACTTCTTCCATGTGCTGAGATGAGAGATCATTCGATAGGATTACAATGAAATCCTCACTCTATTCACGCTCTGATTTTCATTATCGGCACTGAGAAACTTGGCTGCTCTTCCTTTCTCTTCACTCATTCTCGCATCTGCGTATTCCATGTAGGCCGAGACGCCGTTATCTTCGATGAACTGAAGAATAAAGAGGAAATGATCACAGATGGATTCACGCGAGAATTATGCGCAGATAAGTTGAAGAAAATATTGTTACTATTGTTTCTTAACGAATATGAGGCCGTTTGCGAAAGAATCAAGCAGATCCGGAGGACTCTGGCACAGCTCAAAAATATCGATTCTCTGAAACTCTGTGGTTTAGGGTTTTTCAGTGTGCTGATGACGTAGGACATGTTCATATTCGCCGTTAAACCTCCGTTGGCTCCAGATGACGTCACGTCGATATCGGTTTCTGCAAGATATCTCTGTTGTCATAGTCGCTAAAATTAGAAGAGCATGGCTTCCGGGGTAGAATTTGATGCTGTGAACGCCTGTCTACTTCATTTTGCATGAATTTCAAAAATAAAATTCAAAAATGGAACTTTTCTCAGAGGCTAATGCAGGCTTAGCAACCTACATAGATCGGACCGGCCTGATGAGGAGAACCCTATTCTAAAATTTCATCATCTAAAAGCGTCAAATCTCTGAGAAAATCAACGTATAGTGCACCTGACTTGTAAGCAAATCAGAACATCTTTCCGCTTACTGGCTTCCGATCTTCACAGCATCAAATTCTGCCCCGTAAGCCATGCTCTTCTAATTTTAGCGACTATGACAACAGAGATATCATGCAGAAACCGATATCGACGTAACGTCATCTGGAGCCAACGAAGGTTCAACGACGAAAATGAACATGTCCTACGTCATCAGCACACTCAAAAACCCTTGTTCACAGAGTTTCAGAGAATCGATATTTTTGAACTGTGCCGGCCGTTGCTCGGTTCTTTCGCAAATGGCCTCATATACACTAAAGATCAGAAAAACGAGTAATTACTGACTTTACTGGCTCTCGCTGTGTAATACGCTACGGTATCGTTAATGAATGCTTTCTCGAAGGAAGCCTCGTATACAGCTAGAGGAGACTCCGCAGACTCATTCAGAATTACTGCAATTGAGATTACAATTGCGATGCAGCAATTTTAATTTTAAAAAAATATGCTAGAATCGCTTACCATAACTCTCCCGAATTCCGACGACCAATCGATCATCGAAAACTTCGCCGTTTCTGAAGGAATTGAAAATTTATAGGATAGGTGCAATACAAAAACGATAATCTAGCTTACCTCTCAGAGTCAACTAATTTCAGCGCAGCAGCTCTCAATCTCTCCGAAATGGGATTGAATACACGTTCTCGCCAACAATCAAGCATCGACTGCAAATGGAAAACATTCAAACATCAAATGATGAGTAATTGTCACCACTCTCAAATATAATTGATCTTACATCTTTAATCAGTTTATTGTTCTCTGGAACATCTTTCTTCTGTGATGCGTACGTTTGATCGCTTTTCTGAAATGAGAGGATAGATATTGAGTCAAACGTGAAAATTCATAGTCAAATCATTCAATCTTTTGACATAAGGTCACAGGTTCTTACCGAATTTTTAATCTTGAATGGAAGTGGAAGAATCTCCGTCTGCTTACAATATTTAGTCCATTCATTGACGTAAAGACGAAGAAGTTCATTATCATCGATTTGGATGAGAATTCGCTGCAATGAAAATGATTAGAGATTAGGAAAGAGACAAATTGAGTGATAATGTGTTGCTAAACTGTAAAGTTTAATTTATTTCAAATCCGGTGCAAGTTTTCTATGCCAGATTTATCAGATGATAATAAAATAAAGGAAAATAGCTACTATAGAAACATCAAACCTGCTCAACAGAATCGACATATTTCTCGACATCGATCCTGAGCTCGCCCTGAAATGATACTGATTATAAAAAGACCAATTTTTTTTTGAAAAATCGTCTAATTTTAAGGAACTATGTAGTGTGAATATCATACCCGAACATATTCCGGTCCATCTTTGACCCACGAATGAATCTGATAGATATTCATGAAGAGTTCCTGCCATTCCCGTTGAGAGACGTACTAAATCGAATATTGTAATACAAGATAATGTAGAGTGTAAAGGAGCATGACCAGAATGATTGAAAGCATCACTCACTTCCTGATATAATAATTTCTTTACAGTATCGTGTGAAGTGTGCCATTCTGCCTTGTATTTCGCATTCTGATCCGCCTCTCTGAATACGTTATTTAGGTAACTTTTCTTTGTGAACAAGCGTAGATCATTTGCAAATGATGATGAGACTGAACAGATTAAGCAAAGTGACGTACGAAATATTTGTTTTCCATTGCATTCCAAACGCCGCCGTTGGTCTAGTACCCATGTTTCCTATGAAGAGATTGATAATACAGTTCAATGGTATGAAACACTGATTAATTCATGAAACAATCGAATTGAAGAGAAGTGAAGAGGAAAAGCAGATAAGTGTGCGGCTTAGTGAAGATGAGTGCGCACTAAACGGACAGGATTGTGTTGCGCTAGGTCAGACTTTATACTGATATCGCTTAAATATTTTTGTATTATCACAATTCTTTTTTTTCCAAATAAAAATCAATGCGGTTTTTGAAAAAAAGAAAAAGAATTATTTCAAAAGCAAAATTCAACAGGACAATTTATAGTTTCCTTCCTCAATGTCATACAGTATCCACTTCATCTCCAGATGTGTTGTGATGATCATTGGCCCTCTTGATCTAACACATGGATACTCGTCACCAATCCAGTTACTTCGTCTCTATCAACTTTATTCGCCCCCCTCCCTCCCTCTCTATCTATCTCCTCCTCCTCCTCCTCTCAACTGTGCCCTTCCAGATACAACAAACACACTTGGGATCTGCCAACTCAAGAAGATATTCTCATCGCGACTTTTTTTTTACCCATTCCCTATTCACTAACTATTTCTGCAGAGATCTTACACTGATATCCATCCTCCCACTCTGTCATCACTGCAATTGAACCTCTTCCTCCTTACCCGTTCTATCCTCCTTTGACGTACTCCTCCCTTCCCTCAGGGATCACTTTGACCTCAACTTTCTTTCCCTCGTGTCCAATTGACACCCACCTGATCTCATTCCCCATTCATTACAATTCTCATCCAATCAACCCTTCTATGCTCATTTCCCTCCATTCTTCGTATTCTTTCTACCCTTTGCTCTCGAGCCGTAAAAACTCGGCACGCCAGTCTAATTTCATCGTAATTTCCTGGAAGAAGCCAGCCGACCTCCCATTGTTTCTCGTGACCCATCGATCTTTTACCGTAACCCAATCTACAGTATCTTTACAGTACCCTCTTAATCTACCATCAGATCGATTAGAGATGTCCATCACTTCTGTGTGGTGGCACTCATATTTCTTCAGGAGGATAAGATGGGAGAAAGAGGGAGGGAGATTGAAGAGAGAGAAGAGAAGTAAGAAAGGGAGAGAGAGACGGCATTACACTACTCTGTGCACTGATGAACGTCTATCCTGTATCTCTCCCCTTTCTCATCTCACCTCCGCCTTTCCCACCTCCCCTTTTCCCACCTCCCCCTTTCCCACCTCTCTTTCTCATCTCCTAAACCCATTTCCCCATCCCGAATCGAAAAGTTTTACCTAGCCACTTCAATTTCTTTCCCTCAACAACAACTTCTCATTCTCTCTCTAAATTCAACTGATCGATCTACTACAATCGTCACATTTCAATCTGAATTAGATCATTTTCTTGATTTCAAGTGTTCAATCAGTGGCTAACATCTCTTGATCCATCTAGATCGATTGTAACACATGTTGTCTCCTTTAGCCTCTGAGGTTTCCTCTATCTCTTCCTCCTTTCCTTCTCAGTGTGACGCAGATTCGAATAGGTGTCCACTATAGTGTCGCCTCTTCCTTCTGATCTTTGTACCTTCCACGCAAT
>LS488501.1:102269-128255 GCA_900490705.1 Pristionchus arcanus | reverse complement strand
ATTTTTTTTATTGTGGGCCGTAGGGCCGTAGGGCCGTACTTTAGGCATAGGGGGCCGTAGGGCCGTACCCGTGGGCCGTGCCCGTACTTTAGGCACACCCGGCAGATTATTCATAAATCGCAATGGATTTTTGATATGGCAAAAACGACAAAGTTTGGGACAAACAATCGAAGCCGAAGATTTGAGCAAAAACAACAGACCCGATAACAGAGCACAGAAAAAAGAAAATACTACATAATTCGAAGAATAGTTTTAGAGTAATTGAGGACTGCGCTGCAGCACCTTATGAACCCTGCAAGATCGGATACCTCCACACTTGCCGAAAGGGACTTTCGGCTTCATAAAGGATCCGTGACAATTAGGCGGAATCGATGGTTGTAAATTTCAATGTGGCGGAAATGACCCTCTACTGAGATCAAAGAGCCGATATGTTCATTATTATAATTTTTTTTAAAAACACGGTAAACGTAATCTAAATTTGTCAACATATTGAAAAGAACTCATCGGTTATCCCTGAAACACACTCATATCTTCGAATACTCACGAATCTTAAAGAAGTAATCCCACGAGCCGCGCGGGCGACTATGCAAAGTGAGGAATGAGAGGGGCGCTCTCCTCATTTCGCACGCTCTTTAGCTCGTTGCCTGCGTTTCAGGGTCACTTGGCACACATCCAACTGCTCCTAACTCGGTTCAAACGAAAATTGTTAACATGGTAGTTTCGAAAGTGTCATCCGGTAGCCATGACCCACCATCTCACATCGAGAACTCAGTTAATCAGATATTCGTGGGACGCCTCCTTTAATCTAATCTAATCTAATCTAATCTGTAGAGTAATCTCGTATCTTCGAATACTGTATTGGTCACTGATGTTGGTATCATTTGGTGGTTCGTAAAAGTCCAATATTAACAATGCCTTTATCGGATTATAGTTGGGAAAAGTTAAGGGGTTCAGCTCACTGCTTCGTATTCATGGGCGGGTCATTTCCCAATTTTCTTGATCTCGACGATATTTTTGGGGCCGGCGAGAGCCTCGTACACGAAATTCTCGATTGTTATCACCAATTCGTCCTTTTGAATAGTGTAGTCAACATGTCCATGAAATGTGTAGTCGATCTGCAAATTATTAACGATAATAATAAACAAAAATAAGTGTTCTCACCGAGCTTACGGTAACTGAAGGATCGACGCTTACGAGCTTCCTATCAACCATATTAACACCAAGCATCTCAAGAGACCCCTGCAATAAAGTCATTCAAAAACTTTTCATAAAGACGTAAATGAATCATCTAGATTGAGAAAAGTCTTCCTTCCGTACCTTCAACGTGAGCCATGCTAGTGGAGCTTTGAACGAATGATCCTCAATCACGACAATCTGAAAATTAAATTCTTTATAAAAAAATTACTGAAATTACTATTTAAACGGTTTTTATTGCCTTTGTCAATTCCACGATGGTAGCAGGTTCAAGGTACAGTCGAACTCCCATGACGGAACATTGGAGCTCTAGCGAACGATGTTTTCTGGCAAGCAAGAGCGCAAGCGAGTCCGATATCTGATGTAATTTTATGAAAAGTATTCTACGAAATTTTAAAAAAAAGACCAACAACGTTTTTTTACCTTAACCAGTAATTCACCGGGAGTAGTTTCGTACGTCCAACCATGCCAGTTCCATTTCACATACAGTTCGGGAACAGAGGGGATACTAGCAAAGAGCTCCGCATCGATATCCCCTCGAGTCCCCATGATTAACTCTAGACGCTTGCGTGGATTTATCTTGCTGATCATATCGAACATGCTGTAAAACATGATAAATTTCAAAATTTCTGGCACAAACTCAGAAGACTAGTTTGATATGGCTTTGATTATCACAGTAAATACAGTTGCTATTATCATTTTTATCAATCATTCTGCGAAGTTACCTCGTATCGTAGTCCTCTTCTCCCACTGTAATATCCAGATCGTCGCATGATATACAATTCCACTGTTGCATCAACTCAGAAACACTTGCACGGTTGCTCTCTTCATCAAGTTTGAAGGAGCACTGCTTCGGAATGGTAATTTTAAGGAAAAGGTGTATCCACGTCAAGCGATTTTACAGTCGTATGACAACGCTAGGTGGGACCCACTGGTAAGGCCAGCTGTCAGAACAAGTAACAAAATACATAACTCTAAAACTGAAAAATGCAATGACCTTACCTCATTAATTGTAATACGCTTAAAATGGGCACTTCGAAATAATCTCCTGCAAATTTCCACTTCATGACTGCAACGGCCGGAGCTATCGAAATATCGCTGTCGGAAACTGACGCTGGTCTAAAAACATTTGTAAAAACAATTTAAAAACAAAAACATGAATACATTTCATAGCAAAACACGCAATGAGTATCGCACCAAATAGAGTGTGCCTTACCAAGAAGACTTATCAATACCTTATCAAGGACGAGCCGTCGCAAAAATTGTGGAGGCTGCAAATCACATTCGGCGACTATTTGTTCGATCGTCTTGCAAGTCGCGCGAAGGTTTTTGCGATCCTAAATTTTTTTTAGAAAATTACAGATACAGATACATATTTATCAGTAGTCGCAAAGTTGCGCTGATCAAGATGGAAGATGGCTTTCTCCAGCCATTGCGACTGTGAGAAGGAAGAAGACAAATTCACTGGCCCGAGACCCCTCAAAATGACCAATGAATAAAACTCACTTTAAAAGTGATGCCGTTGAGGAAGTCTTGCCCGATTATCTTAATGATGAGCTCTTTCGGAAGATCCAGCAACGTTAGATGGCTCATGAAGAAAAGTGAAGAAATGACGAAGAAGGATCAATCAAGCAAGTGATAACAATGTTTGCGCATACGTTTCACGATGATCAAAGAGGCGTGCCATTTGTAGTGCAGCTTCAGCACACAATTAACCCATGAATTGATCATCGATAGAACGGATATCATCGATTATGTTCAAAATAAGATTCGTTTGTGATACAATGTTTTATCAGTATCTTTTCCATAATTGCGTTAGGATAATTTCAATCATAAAAGTGATCAGGGAAATGACCAATCCACACGAAGCAAGGACGAAAATTCCTGAGACGGACCAGAAATCTGCAAATAGTTGTTTATTTTCTTATTATACTTTTGTTTACCTAATGGATCCTCCGCCAACGAAGGTGCAAACTGCACTGGCTCACACTTTGGTTGACGAAAGCGACGGTCCTAGAATTTGAAAATTAAATCAACTTTATTTTCGAATGCCGACCTCGAAGTATCGCTTGTGAACTTGATCGAAAAAATCGTAATGTTTCAGGATTTCCTGATTGAGAATTTTTATCCATGGGGATCCCTTGCGAAACACGAAGTGAGCCGAGCGAGGCGGCATATCTGTAATTTGTTGACGACAAATCTGAACACGCTTACATGTTAGGTAAACATACTCTGTCGCCTGGCTAACCGATTAGAAAGTATGTGAATTGAGGAGTGCGTTAAATATTTAAAACTTTTGCCGCGACTGTCTTTGCATACAGTATGCGACATACTTTCTAGCATTTGAGAAATATTAGGCATCTAACAACTGTTATTACTAAATGTTTTCATACCTTTCGAGTAGATGAAAGTGTAGCACTTTTCCGACGCGTAATTAAAAGCTGTTTCATCAGACTGCAAGTTTATTGAATGCCAGTGTTCGATTTTCAAGTATCACTACTACGGAAGCGAAATAAACAAATCTTCAAGTAAAAGTTCAGATTTTAGAAGACCGAATTTTCAAGTGAAAGTTCAGTTCAAAAAGACTGACAAAAGTCTGAAAGATGTAGCCTCCCTCCTCGACTAGCTCGAACGAGTGCGCGCTACTGATTGGCTCAATCTGGGATAAACATTATATTTCGCAGATTCGTTTAGTAAATATTAAAAAAATATCTCACGATTGGATTGTTTTTCGTCGCTTCGCGCAAATCTACGAATATTTTTTCCGTAGATAGTTGAATATCTTGCGCGAACCTAAATATTTTCTTTCAAATATGTTTTCGTTCATTTTCTATTCTAAGAACTGACCACTTGCTCTTGTCCGCTATCAGTTTGTACCTTCCCGATTCAATGAGACGAGCGGCGTCTGCAGAAGACTGAAAACACGATTAATTAAAAAAGGAGCTTGTCTTGAAACTAGTGATTTTAAAACAACTAAGAAATGAAGAGACAGTTAATTTACGTGAAACTTACCCTAATAGGAGCCATATCTACTGGAGCCAGCAGCGCTGTCAAAATGAATGCAGTGTACAAAGCCGGGAGTAAGCCCTTTTGAAACACAGCTAGGACCAGGCGAGCCATTTTTCCTGCGATTTCATATTTACACGAACAAATATGGGGTTTTTCTCATCAAATTACCCGATAACAGGTAGAACGGATGATCACCGCCGTTAAACATTTCCTCGAAAACGTCCCACCAGAACTAAAAAAATTGCAAGTTTCACAAAGTTCTTTCACGCATTACTCACATATTCACCATTGCGTCTTGGTGGCCGCATCCCTACTCTCATCTCTATTCTTCCAATGATAGTCCATAGAAGCATCTGAGATAAGAAGATGCATCAACACTCCGGCACTTTTCTAGTTCCGAATCAAGCCCATAGATTCGGAAACTCCCCCAAAAGACTAGGCTGGGAACTTAAAAAAAATTCCAATAATCCATTTTTAGCATACCTGTACTATCAACGCCACAAGCATGCTAATCCAAACATTCGAATCGTAGGGTTTCAGGCAATTGAGAATCAAAGTCCAGAATGTCAGCGGAATTTCGCGAATAATGAATGTTGGCCGACCCTAAATTCGGGTGAATTCGCGGTTTATTCGGAATTTGAAAATATCTCTGAGATTTGGATAGAAAAGTCGAAGTGGGCCTGCCGCAGAACAGATTTTTGAAACATCAAACAAGCCATATCAACTTCTCCAGACTGAACATGGCCAAGAACACCGGAGAAACTACCATTGTCCTTGTAAAAAATAAATAAACATGTTTTTGTTTATCTTTCGTAACCTACCCGCAACCTCCCCCAATCAACTAGGTCCGACGCTCTTCTGTCGACAATGAATTCATGAGAAATATTCCCGGAACGAAGAAGAACGTCGATTATCTGTAATGCATTTGGATTTATTTTTGGGTTCATTTATCGGTAAAATATTTTAATTGGGAATTTTGCGTAGACAATTTCTGTCTAGCACAAATAAGGAGTTGCAGATTATGGGTTGCAGAGCAATAAAGCGATTAGCTGTCTATTTTGCATCCAAATCTCACCTCGAGACACCATCCGGGATACGCGCAGTCTGGGGAAGGGCCAAATTCGGGATAATTAGGGCATTCGCCATTAGCGTCGATTCCACCTGAATTGATAGTGTTTATCGGGCGAAAAATAAGGTCATCGGTGTATCTACCCTCGTCATACTATCAGAAGGACTCGAGAAGTCAGAGGGGAGAACTGATACACACTATTTTGCAACTTGAAAGAGTTCGAAGCGAAATTTCGATGATCGCATTTTTCTCAACTTACTATCAACGATGAGAATGCGAAGCTTTTCCTGTGATTTGGGCATAGAACAAATAAAGAGCGTTCCTTTGCAACGGAGGAAGTAGTGAGAATGATGTAGAATGAATTAGTAAGGAGATGAATGAGGAAGAATTTCGCGAAGCGATGTGTTTAGCCACAACAAGCGAGAGGCAAATGCGTGAAACATTAGCGCCTAGCACCTCTGCAAGCTTTTGATGTTTGATGCCCAGTTATGCTATTTGATTAGGCAAATGGGGAAAATTTCATTGAGGGGCCAACCTAGAGAGAGAGAAGATGCTATATGAAAATTAGTTCCTGACAAAAAATCGAATACAGAGAGAACAGAGAGAATTCAGAACTAATGTTCAGGATTTATTCCGTTCACGCAATACCAGCTTCTTGTTACAAATTATTCTTGAGGTTAGAAGAAATAAATACGACAATAACTTCGACAATCAGAGACACAGCGGAGATAATCAATCCGCATGAAGCAAGGACGAACACTCCAGAAACGGACCAGAAATCTGAAAATAATTATCTATTTAATTATTTTTTGATAAAGAATTTCATTACTGAGTGGATCGGTCGCTCCAGGTGCAGTGAACTGCCCGGGCTGGCACTTTGGCTGACGAAATTGACGATTCTGCATTATAGAAAATAATTTTTTTTTTATTTGAAAGCTACCTCAAAATATCGCATATGGACTTGATCTATGAAAACGTAGTTTTTCATGATTTCGGCATTTATGATTTCGAGCCACTGAGAGCCCTTCCGAAAGATGAAATGGGCTGTTCGTGAAGGCATATCTGTGGATATTCGATGAAAATATAAAAGAGACGTAGAAAATAAGCGCCGAAGAAGTATTGTAGAGACATCTTCTTTTGTGATGACTTCCAACAAACGTACCTTTCGAGAAGATAAACGTGTAGCATTTTTCGGCTGCATCATTATACGCTGTAGCGTCGGTCTGAAAAACACATGCCAGCAGAATAATGATTTTGCGTCTACCAAAATTTAAATAGAAATTATATATTTCAGATTGCTAAAAATAACCGTTACCGCAGTCTGATATATGTAGCTTCCTTCATTGACGAGTTCCAACGAATGCGCTTCACTAATTGGATCAATCTGAACACAATCATGACGTGCACTAATTCAGCGAGACAATAAATATTGCTCACAATTGGATTATTTTTCGAAGCCTCGCGTAATTCAACGAAGATCTTCTCTGATGATAATTGAATCTCTTGTCCGAACCTAAGCAGAAATCTTCCAGTTTTGGTTGAAGAATAAAACAATATTTAAAACTGAGCTGGTATTTTTGAGGACCGATCTCTCACCATTTGCTCTTGTCCGATATCAGCTTGTACTTTCCAGACTGAATGAGATGAACTGCATCCGTTTGAGACTGAAAGATAGAATCTTTAGGAAACCGTGTTTTAAAAATGTGAACAACTAGAGCACCTTTATCGGCGCAATATCCGCAGGTGTGAGCAGAGCAGTCAACAAGAAAGCAGTATACATTGCGGGTAGCAATCCCCTTTGGAAGACAGAAAACACCAGCCGGATTAGTTTACCTGAGTTCATAGGCTCAGCCATTGACGAATAAATTGTCAATCTAGAGAATCTTCCTTTCTCACACTCTCTCGTTATTCGAGCGGGAGAGATAGTGTGCGAAATGGAGAGACAGGGGCTCATATTTCGAGGTCTAGGGCGTACCCGAGAGGAAGTAGAATGGATGGTCACCGCCATTGAAAAGTTCGTCGAAAACGTCCCAGGAAAACTGAATATGAGCAGGCTGGTAAATTAATGAACTTATGTTGAGAAATTCTCACGTATTGCCCATTGCATCTTCGTGATCGCACTCCGGCTGCTATTTCTGCATTTCCGATTACAGTCCAGACAATCATCTGAAAGCGAAGATTATTCAAAAGTAACGGCGAGTACTAGAGTGATTGGATACGCGTGCTCAGCTATATTTAGTATACAAATATTTGTTTTGCCAGTTTTTGGTTCAGAATACTCAACATAAGATAATGATTTGCACTCACCTGTAAAATCAAAGCTACGAGAATGCTAATCCAGACAGTGGTATCGTAAGGCCTCAGGCAATTGAGAATCAGGCTCCAAAATGTTACGGGAATCTCGCGAACAACGAATGTGGGGCGGACCTGAGTGCGATAACCTATTTTAAGGAAAGAATACATTCGCTTTCTTACGTCCGAAATAAGCACGGAGTAGTCGAAATGATCCATCCTCAGCACTGACTTCTGAAACAGCAAACAAACCATGTCTACTTCACCAGACTCAACGCGGCCGAGAACTCCCGAAAAGCGGTTGTTGTCCTTAGAAAAAATGCACATTATGTAATATGGCTAAACATACCTGCAATCTGCCCCAATCAACCAGCTCGGTCGCATTTCTGTCGATTATAAATTCATGGGAGATGTTGCCAGAACGTAGGAGAACATCGATTATCTGCACAAATTACGAATTATTTGTCTTGAACAAGATGTGGTTATTCACTAATTCACGAATATAATCACAAATAATTTACCTCGAGGCACCATCCGGGATAGGGACAGTCGGGTGAGGGACCGAATTGGGGATAGTGCGAGCACGATCCATTTGCGTCGATTCCACCTGAGTGCTTCGTTTTGTGAGGGAAAACCAAGGGACAACTCACTATCAACGATAAGAATGCGAAATATCAACGACGAATCGGCGGAGGTCATGGTTGGCGAAGATTCTAAATTGATGGTGGTTGAAACTGAAACTGATGGTAGAAAATTGGGTGCGAACAGAAAAAAAACAAATCAGCAAATTTTTTACTGTGGAAGGGGTGGGATTTTGATTAATCATAAGCTCGTGGTAACTATGAGAATGGTAAGATATGAAGCAGAGTCAATGGGTACCTTAAGTAGCGGGATTTTAGCTTCCGAACCTGTGTTGTTTGGTTGGACAAACAGGGAAGTGGTAGATAGCTTCGAAAGGTGAGGGGATATCATTCTCAGCCTTCGAGGGAGGCCCCTCAGGTCGGATTACCGCAGTGTCGCCCGATGTGGGATTTTCCCTGACGGGTACGAGGAGGACACACCCTTATGCTATCAATTATGTATCTGCCCCTTCCATCGGTTACGCGAGCCGAATAAACACCTGGACACACTGGAATGCGATAGCGTTGAATGCCGTGCGGAAGCACCCAGCAGATCGGATTACGGCAGTTCTCACGCACCCGTTGCTAACCGTTGCTGTAAGATCACAGTAACTTTTTTTAAACAAGTATATCTTTTATCAAGATGTATTTCTTTTGAAAATGTTCCATTACAAATTAGAATTTTATGCGCAAATATCGTACATGAACGAAAAGTATCAAATTCACAATTAAATTCAACGGCGAATAATAACGTCAAAGTGAATTTTAATTAATCATTTTTTCTAATTTATCCATGAAAAAAATTTCTAGTCAAAGCTCCTTGTCACTCTTCGTCATTGGTCGCTGTTTCATGTACTTCTTTTGCAGAGGGCCGAGAACGCTGAAGACACAAAATTATTTAAAAAATATTTACGAGTTTGGCAAAAAATAAAACTGCATACTGCAACCACCTTCTTCCACTTCGGTCTGAGTGTTCCAAGTTCGTGATATTTCTTATGCATTTGGAGATGAAACTTAGTTAGGTATCCTTTAGGACATAGATTGCACTTGTAAGGGTAGTCGCCTGTATTTTTCATTCAATTTTTAAAACTATATAAAAAAATGCCAAATAAAATTAAAATATTTTTAACCTGTATGAGTATGCATGTGATTCTGGAGGCTCTGTGCATTTCGGAATGGCATTTCGCACTGCTCGCATTTGAATTTGCGCTTCGAAGGATCGCTGTCGTCTGAACTATGAGTTTTTGTTAAATTCTGCGTTGAGACTCACCTAAGTGTGTTTCCTTATGCCTCGCCAGATCAAAAGGAGTATATGCAATCTTGTCACAAGTATCACATTTCAGCACCTTCGCAAGTCGAACAGGATCGTCCTTGTCTAAAAATTACGATTAAGGCAACGATTAAAAAAAATATTGGGGTGTCCCACATATTTGTGGTAATTTATTTCAACGTAATATTCCTAATAGATTACAAAGGGTATCCTTATAATTTATGTTGTTATAGTACACGCTACTCCTAAAGAATTTTATCACGCATCTAAATTCGGGAAGTACTTTCTAATAATGAAGCAATACGCTAAGGTGTCGATTTTTTGTGATATTTTTAAAAAATTGTAAATCAACCGAGAGTAAAGATGGGAATCCCCCGGTTGTGGCAACTACAGTAGGTTAGTCTAAGGTAAAATTCAAAACACTAATACTAGATTTTTCCTCGCGAATGAAGGAAGGCGGTCTAATTGAATCGAAAATGGCATTTCCTGTAGAGCACTTTTTGAAGTTTTTCAACATTTCTCACTTGTTAGCTAGCCGCGCCTTCTCAATTTTTTTCTCACAATATACTGCCTAACCATGTAAGCCAATGGTACACTTTATGTAATATTTTACGGAGTTGGTTTATCTAGACAAAATAATAAGTGCAAAAAAATGATATTTATTTCATATTGATGATGCAATACAATTTCAGAATTCGGATTCATTCTCATTTTGACTATTGCCCACTCAACAGTCGATATTAGTAACACATTTGATTTTAGCTCTTATCGTTATTGAAATTAAGCCCAATATGATTTTATAGAATTTCGCACACTTTTTCTTATATCTTTTGCATACTCTTCATGGCGCGTTGTTTCGTCCTGCTATCAAGTGGAAAAAATAGACGCACTATTCTTCTACGTAGTGTACTTTGTTACCAAACAATTTGATTCATACACGCGGAGATAATATAAAATTCCAAAAATATGTGGGACACCCTAATAATATAAGGGCAAATATTAAATTCCATCCTGCATACCCATGTGTGTAAGTTTGTGCTTCGAGAGGGCACTTTTGCTTGATAATGGCAAATGACAAATATCACACTCAAACGGTTTTAATGCTTTCTTGCGTGGGTCATTATCATCTGGAAAATGTGAAAGATATTACAATCACGCACGTGAAAACTGACCGAGATGCGTTAGTTTGTGAGTTTTGAGCGCGTGCCTCGAAGTGTATGATTTATTGCAGATATCGCATGATTCTCTTCGCTTCAGAGGATCATTATCGTCTACAACGATTAATTTATAACTTGATAAGAAGCAAAGTTGATATCGCACGGGCTCGAAAACGGGGAAAATCAGCCTTTAATGAATGTTTAAAATGGAACAAAAACGCACCAATATGAGCTGTCCGTTCGTGATACTTGAGACCGTTCGATTGGGTGAACCTTTTCCCACATATTTTGCACACGTGCGGCCTTTTCTCTTCATCGTCCTCTGTAATTAAAATAACACATTTTTAATGCTGGAATAATCACTAACCCGCGTGTCGCACCCTAATGTGGTCTCTGCAGCCTTGAGCACTGCGAAATACATCACCGCATTGTTCGCATTTGAATGGCCGCTTCACAGCGGCTTCTGTCCGATCATCTAAATTTGTTCAATACATACAATTGACAGTTCTCTGTTTTTAGCCCGGGAAACGACCGAAATGAGATTGATAGGGAGAGAATACATCACGAGAAAAGGTAGGGCGAATTGCAGAGAAATGTCCAATTCGGAAGCTAATAAATGACGTACCCAAATGCATCGTCATGTGGCGCTTAAGGTAAGAAGCCGCTGCAAAAAACTTCCCACATTCTTTGCATTTACATTTCTCTTTCCTCGGGTCATCATCCGCTGAAAAATCGTACACACTTGCGTAACAATTATTTTTAACTTCAAAATAACTGACGTAGATGTGTGATCATGTGTTCTTTGAGATCACTTTTGTCACTGAATCGCCGATCGCATTCGATACACTTGAACGGAAACTTTTCTTCGACATTTTCTTAAATGTTTAAATAATCTTTTTTTACAGATTTGCAGAAATATATATTTAAAGAATCACCAAGATGCACCCTCTTGTGAGCAAGGAGCGCGTCGGAACGCTTGAACGTTTTGTTGCAAATGTCGCATTCGAAATGGAGATCTCCATAGGCTGTGAAATGATAATGATGACTACTTAGCAATGAATTATATATATAGAAAAACTAATTAAAATAAAATATATTTCATGTATTATATTTCAAAAAAAAATACTCACACAAATGAGTTATCTTGTGTTTAGCTAATTCGTACTTTTCAGCGAAACGCCAATTGCATTGATCACACTTGAAGGGCTTTCGAGATTCTTCATCAGCTGAAAATATCGATTATTTAGTGTAATAACTAAATAGAGAAGCAAACCTCACCCGTATGGACTTTCTTGTGCTTGGTAAATTTTTGCTTACAATTGAAAACCTTCTCGCATACATCGCATGTTAATGATTTCTTGATTGGATGGTCAGACGCTGGAAAATATAGATAAATAAATAGGATAAAAATACATTTGAAAAAAAATGGTTAAACACTGCAATGCACATACGTAAATGGATAATCTTGTGCTTTTTGAAGGTTGTTGGATGCCCGAATCTCTTGCAACAGACTTCACATTTGTACGGTGAGCGTTTCTCCACGTCATCTAAAACAAAACAAGTTACAACTATCCGCATTTTCCTCTTACCTAAATGACCGCGCTTGTGATATTTCAATGATAGCCTCCATGTGAAGACCTTGTTGCACACATCGCATTCAAACCTCCCATAGTCGTTGTGTTTCTTTTTCTTTTTCTTCGATATTTCGATTTCATTATTGGATACTCCTAACTGATCATCTTCTTCCATCTACAACATCAGTTATGCGTTGTTTGCATCATCGAATTTTGGTTCTTTTAAATTGTTTGTAGTATGCTTTTTATATAATTTAGGAAAAAATCTCACCTCGACCTCATCCTTCTTCAATGGATGTTCCCTGAGTCTTCTCTGACTCTCTTTCGTAATCATCCAATTTATCATTGCTCGCGTTGAGACAATCAGCTCATGGGCAGGATCACAAATTTGAGAATGCCTGAACTAATCATTTTGCTTCTCAGTGTTTCAATTTTTTTTGAAATTTTAAAGCCCTAATAATAAACGCACTTCCTCGTGTCAGAACTCATATCGCACTTGAGTTCATCTTCCAGATATCCCAGTATCCCTATCACACTCTGAAATTGTGAATGTGAATTCAATAACATAAATCTATGATACATGCTAAATTGTACAATATATTTCCTACCTCAGAATCGTCGCTGTTAACCAGTCGCGTTAATATCTTTCGAGAATGCGATAAGGCATTCTTGATATTATTATATTCCTGCTGCATTTTCAGTGCGATCGCTTCGTTTCCATCAATACCAGGCATAGTACTGAAGAAGAGCACTTACGAAGTCAAAATTGAAAAAGGAAAGAAGAATAAAACAGAACTCCGTTCAATAAATGGATAGCTATGAAGATTTCTGGGGAGCATGAAAGGGTCTACCGTGAATAGCTTCGGGGGTTTCCGCTAAAAACGCACCTCTCTGACAAAATCCTTTGGGAGAGGGCGGTAGGCTCCGATGAGTATGAGAAAGTCAAGCCAGGGGGAATGCAAGGTAATAAACTAACATTTAGAATCACAGAAATATTCACCTCTCAACTATTCCATCCCTTGATCACAATGAATTCTCAATTCTCGTTTGGAGAATCACTTCTTTTGAATATCAGATTTTAAATGATTTCCTTCCCACTCACACATTTCTTTCCATCGCCAATCATAATGAATAATCTCTCTCGCTCATCTCTCCCTTTGAGCATCAGGGTCCCGTCCAAATCTGTCGCGCATCAAATTCAGTACAGATTACGCCATCACGGGCCATATGTCGGCGAGAGAGCGTGCGATTCGAGAAGAGTGTCAGGCATGGGCAGAGAAAGAGAGGGAGAGTGAGAAATGGAGAGACTGATGTCTCTCACTTTACATTTAGCGTGCTCTATCAGCGATCAGACGGGCGAGATAGTTGTGGAAATGAAGAGACGACTTTCGAAAGTGAGTATGTTGCCGTCAAGTTCTGGGTAGATAATGTACGAAGATAAGGTGCTGCGACACATCAAAACTTGGCAAGCGACATGCCCCTTGGGACAGTGTGGTATACGGTAACTATAAATGAGACATGAAAATAGCATGAGTTTATCTACTGGACTAGTGTATAAGCGACAAATTGCACAATGTAAGCACCGGGAAACGGAAATAAATATTTGAATATACACAAATTGACTAAAATACAATACACAGCAGTAATCTATCACTTTTGATGACGCTTCAATGCTCTCACACGCAAAATGAAGAGAGTCAAGTCGTGAAAGGCCATCCCTAGTTTAGTATTCGATAAGTGGTCCGGTGGTGGGATCGGCCGGTACTACCGTATCCTCCCTTGCCGCTCGGCACCCGCTCTCAACGTGCCTATTCAGGTAACTGCGTAGGGCGAATCGCTTTCCGCAACCGTCGCAGCCGAATCGTTTTGTGCCTGGAAAATATATTCTTTGAGATTCCTCACAATTACCATGCTCTTATTTGTATTCTGTGAGCGGAAGTGCTAGGGATGGGGCAACAGGTGATACTACCAACACATTTTGCCGCCCCCTCTTCTTCTTTACACTGGAAGGTGATCGAATTGTTGAATAATTCAGGTTATCACAACACCAACCCTCATTTCCTTCTTCCTTCTCTTCCTCCCTACAAGTTGGCCATACAATCATAAGCACCGAGGGGTCTATGGTGGGGATTAGAGGGCTCTCCTCCCGACTCTCATGTTCACAGAAATGCGCAATGATTAACGACAACGAGTGGGGCATGAGGATTATCGAGGAAGTATGAGGGAATTGATATGTGACAGGGGCATAAGTTTGTATCTAAAATATGTGTTTGAAATAACACTGGCAAATATTCCCAAAGATCCTAAGGATCCCAAAGATGGTATCATGACCCCGAAAGGGAGCTCTGCTCGGCTAATTATACAATGGCGCCCCGCGGTGTTTGCTGGGCATCATCCCTATGGCTCCTGACAGTTTCCTCCCTTTTCGCCCTTCAGCCATTGGGTAACAGATTGAATGGATTGATGTGCGTCGGGAGTCTTTGCACATAGTGGGAAAAGGCATGAAGACAAATAATAATGAGGCCAAAGGGCTGACCCTAAGCTACTTTGAATGTTAACATTGTTTTGAAGCTGGTCTTCCACGTTACCCTTTCCAACCGGTACAAATTCCTCTTAGTTAGTCTGATTGTTATGGCTGCAAGACCCAGAGAACTCCCGGCCTAGTCGGATCTGAATCCGAAAACCAGGAAGCATACTCAAACTCCCAAATCCGAGCCGGACCTGAATCCGGAACCCAAGACCGGGAATTAGACTCACCGGTATGCGTCAAGATATGAGCCCGCAGATTGCTCCTGTCCGAGAAGAACTTGCCGCAGTGCGCGCAGCCGAACGGGCGCGTGCCCGTGTGCGAGCGGAGATGACCCTGCAAAGGCAGGATTTATTAGAGCAAAAGGAAGGGAAAATAAGTGAATATTGCACTCACTCATGAGCAAGGATGGATTTGTAAGGGCAATAAGATGTATTAGAGCGATATTGAAAAAGGATCCGATTTTTTCAGTAAAATTGTTAAATGAAGATCGGATGCAACATTTCATGGGATTTATTCCACCATTTGCCAAGGATCTTTAATGTTTGTGTGTCGCAAATAACTAAGGTCTTTCGTCCCTTCCATGTTTTGATCTCGAGTATCGCTGAAACACATCCGATTTTTGGAGACGTGCGGAAAGGCCGAAAATTCTGCATGAATATTGAGGCTTTTGGGGATTCCAGCATATTATTGGATGTTTTGGGGATTCCTACGATAGCACCGAATTGCGCATTTCCCTCATGAGCGCAGGCTTATTGTTCCTCTTAATAACAGCCTGTTCCCGATAAATATCAGTAGACCTATAATTTGCGCTGAACATTGCGGGGATTTGTATATCGCCAAAGTACCGATGAGACCTTTGGATGCGGACAGAAGCACTTGTAGTCCTTACGTGCAGCCTCCACTATTGCTCAAACTCCACTGGCTTTTGCCAAGAAGCGGTTCAAAAAATATTCGGAAACATAACTGATTCAGCTTTTGGGCGAATTTGGATAGGGAACACCCGAAAATAACAACAACAAAAACAAGCAGGTACCTGGAGCAACCACAGCCTCGAGAATGTCTTGCCGCAGACGTCGCACGCATGAGCGGCGTTGTGCGTGAGCATGTGCATACTGCAATGAATAATCATGAATCAGCAAAAAATTGTTCTACCCCTAAAGATCGACGAGTGTTGACGTAAGTACATATGTGCCTACTGAAACCAAAATAATTTTCCAAAGCCTGAACACTCCTTAGAAGTGGTACAAATGGACTTGTTTTCCTTGTCTAAATTCCGTGCTATAAACTACTAAGACAATGCTTTTCAAACTGTATCCCACACGGCAGGTGAGACATCTACCTACCCCTCCTAATGGCCCGTTTCACGGCATAGTATACGCAATCACAATCAGTGGGCCGGCTGGCGTGATGCCGGGGTTGACCTGCACTAGCAAGACGAGGGAGGCAAGTCTCTCTCCATTTCCCCTGCTCTCTCGCTCACTCTGACCTGCTAGAGAGCAATCAGGGTGGAGGCAGAGCTGGATGGAGTTGCGCAATATCGAGAGAGCCATCCTCGCTAGGACCACCTGCCCCCAGGATTTGTTGCTTGCTCAAGCTCTCTGCACTCGAAAAGCGACTGGATGCTGGGTAATCTGATAGGGGATGACCTGGCTAATACGGTCAAGGTGTGGAGTAGTTGATCAACCCTTGACAACATGCCTGTAATAAAATCTTCCTCTAATAGCTCATGCTCTAATAGCCTTCTCAATGAAAACATCCTTTACTCACCCATGATTTCAATATCTTGAGAATAACTACCTGAGTGCGGGCATGGACACGTAGACACGGTCGCAGTGCGGGCACTTCTTAGCGTGTTCGGAATCGAGCGGGCGATGGGTCTGAAAGGATTGATTTTGTATATTTATACGTATTGTGAAAGTTATTACTGCTGGGAAATACTGGACCATAGTGCAATAACCAATATCTACCGTATTCACAGTACTTGGCTGAGCAATAATCATTTATGTGTATACCTGTTTGTGCCGGGACAGATTGGACGCAGTCGCGTAACTCTTGCCACACTCGTCGCACACACAGCGCGCTGCTCCCCTGAATTATCGAATTTCCTCGTTCCTGATTCAATGTCAATGGCCCATAAATGTCGGTAAAGTGACAGAAAAAAATCGACGCAAAAAGGAAATAATGTAGGAGTACTGCAGGCTACAGTACCTCTTCTCGCCCTCCCTGCTCCTTCCATCATTACACTCCAGCGAATCTAGCGTGTAGACATTTGGTTTATCGTCGCGGACAGGGGAAAACTGAAAAATAAATTGTCATTGGGCTGTAAAAATACCCCTGTAGTAAAAAAAATACCCCATTTGTTACCGTACCTCGCTCTTGATCCTTCCATCGGCGGGAGATGGCTCTTGACAGGGGGTCGTGGATAGAAGGAGATCGATGGAGAAGGGTGAGGCGGTGGTGACGGTCTGGGCCGGAGATAGCTTCTGCTCCTGCAGTGAGAAATAGTTAATAATTTACGGCGAAAATTGAAAGACGCAGCTTCAATATGCTGAAATCACTTATAAGTTTCATTCATTCTACTTAGATAGGACCCTGTGACCGGGGAAAACGTTGAAGGCGGAAATGTAATCTTAAAACAAGGGGTTTCTTGAAAGCACGGATGAGTTTCACCCATTCTGGACAGTGTATTGTGAACGAGGAAAGCTGATGACTTGATGAGTTTAGTGTAAAAATACACACCTTGTCCTCCTCTTTAATCTCCTTGGGCAGCACCGTCTGCAGGGGTTGCTGCTGTTGCTGCACTAGTTGCTGCTGCATCAGCAGATACAGCTGCAGGCCGAGATTCCATTGCTCGGTCAGCTGAGGAACCAGGGGGTACTGTAGAGGCGGAAGCGCCTCAGGCAGAGGTAGGGTTGGAGCCAGAGCGCCCAGCAAGCTGTTTAGGGTGGGTTGCGAGGAAAACATGGGGTACGGTAGCCGGTAGATACGGAAGTTTTTTTTTGATGTGATACGGTAGATCAACAGCCAGCCGATGACGTCAGCAGGTGGTTGAATATGAGCAGATGCAATGGAGGTCGTGACCGGTCATGCCCTGGGTAAGCGAGAGAAGCCCCGCCCACTTGCAAGCCTGATGCTCCTCCCCCCTCCTTCCAACGCCTTAGAGGCCCACAGGCTCAAGCACATCTGTTGGGGTAGGAATTTGAATCAGAAATGCTGTTAGGATAAAGAATTTGCCGTTTTTTGTACTGACTGTTAAAAATTCATGAAAAACGGATGTATCATCTTGACAGCCATACTCATGAGAGGCAGGATACCTGAGATCCTGAGATCGACCTGCAGATTCCTCAAGTGGTCTCTCGATCCAATATGGGATGACTGCCCCTCTAGAGGTGTCAATGGCGTACTTGAGAACACATGTTGGAAACAACTGGGAAGGTGGTGGAGGAATATTCAAACTAGACCCCAAAGCTCTTCGAAACATATCTGTTGATGCCACTGGGCCATCGATAATTACGGCCGTAGTGAGCAGAAACTAAAAGTGCGCATCCAGCTTGGAAGCCACTTTATTACTGAATTTCATTGTTGTGGAGCATACGCTCCAAAAATAAACGGATGCAGGTGTCACTAATTTGGCCAGTGTTTCTCGAGATAATTGGCACAGTTTACGGCGAGAGATGAGCCTAAGCTGGTCGTTGCGCAACACTCCTGGTTCTATTCTCTAATACCTCCATCAGGATGTTTTATGATTAGGTTGTGACAATGAGGTAATTATCGGTGATTTTGTTGCTTGATAGCACTATAATTTCACTCTTGAAATTCCATTTTTCATATCCATTTCCATTTTTAATCCATCCATTTTTATTTTTAGATTTTAGAATATCCATTTTTATTTATTACTTGAGCCAATTCTCAAGGCGCATTGTAGCACATACGTAGAAAACGATTGTTCAGTCCTGCAATCTTTATCTGAGGAGACTAATTGTGGGCAGACCACTCTCCTCCCACATCTCAGATATGTTTCAACAAGGGTGCAACAACGCTATTATCGCTATTATCCAAGCAGTCGGGAAATGTCTCTTCATTTCGCATCGTCTCTCATCAGTCATAGAAACGAGAGAGTATGGAGAAGTGAGAGAGTAAGACGATATGTCCCCCAATCGGCGGTTTCCGATACGTTTCCGGTATTTCCCGCAAGGAAAATGCGGCAGGTGCGTGTACTTTTCACCCCTCCCCTCATCATGCAGAAATCTGTTGGGGGGGGATTGGACAGGAGCATCAGGGTAGCTAACCGCGTCAAGCAACCGGTAGTCGCCACATTACTGTTAAAATAGCTGGAAATCGCCTTTCTTACCTATATTTGGAAAACACGAGGAAGAAAAACGACGTGATAAATGACTCAATTTTTGGGCAGGCCTGCCAAACTATTACGCACTTATATCTATTCTATTCAACACATTAATAGCGTGTTTTCAAGGGTCTCTCCTCTTTTCATGTAGTCTATCCAGTTCACTAACCACTAGAGAACATGTGAGAGTGAGAGACCACTTGTGCTCAATTGTTGAGGAAACAATGGGAGGAAAGTGTGGAGGATTCGATGGAGTCACGTTGATGGTCCTCAAAAATGAGAACGGACGCAATAATTCTAAATCATTATCATGATCTACATTTCGAGCAGGGGGACGTGAACGTTTATATATTGACAACTCTATTGACGTGAATATTTTCAAATTGGCACGGTTAGTTACCGTAAACCTTAGCGCCGACGCTAGCAGAAATCGCGTCCTTTTTTGCAAATTGTATAATTTTAAAAAATAGCTATTTACGAAAAATTAACATGAATCTTTCTCAACATATTTTCGACAAAATATGCCAATTTCTGCCTGACTCGGATTTCGTACCGCTAATACAGGTTATGTTTTATTGAATTGTATTGTTCGATATTTTCCTTCCATTGTGAAGGCATACAAGTTAATTAATAAAAAACATTGCGATCTTGTCATTAATCGGAAAACGAATTTCTCGAATTTTCAAGTCAAAAGAGAAGTGAGTTCACATCGATTCAAATAAAATCGCAATACATAACTTCTCACATAGGCGGATAAATATCTTCTCATATTCGAATTTTCGCAAAATATTGATACAACTCTGTGGATGCTTTGGTTAAATTCCGCATTCGACAAGTTGAATTTGTTGGTATCCAATTCGTTTTCAACTATAAACAATGAAATCGTAAGTTCTTCAATATATTCTCTAAAGAAAATGAATAATTTTTTAATCGTAATTCAGAAAATAGTCTTGATTCCGGAAGATGTAGGCAGATTTTTGCGCTACATGAAACCATTCAATCAACTCGCGAACCACAAATATTTTCGATTGGAAAACGACGAAGCATCAGGAGTTGTGAGCTCATGTGCCGATTTTCTCGAGGGAAAGCACTTCGAAGAAGTGATAATCGATGAATTGGGTAATGCAGCCACCACGTGGCTAGATTTGTCCGGTAAGGTCAAATACGACATTATTGATGTCCACATCAAAATTTTCACCAAAAGTGAGCAATGTATTTTTTACAATTCAATAATCGATTGCTTCAAGACACAGTCTACTCATTTTTTGAACTGGTGAAACCCGCAAAGACAGTATACCTTTTTCTGTACATTTCTGAATTGGAACACAGTGGGATAATACCGATTGTGCGAGAAATTGTATTGAGAACGCCTTCTCGCCTATACATTGATTTTATGATTACTCATTACAATTTTGTACCATTTCCAGAAAGGAACCTTGAAAAAATTGTACAGGTAAGTTAAATTATCAATGATGCATGCAAATTCAAAAACAATTCATTTTTGGAGATTCTTCACAACTCACAAGCTCTTAATGTTCGCTTCTCTTTGGATATTGACATGCCTCCGATGTACGCTCAAATTGGCCTCTTTATTATGGAGATTCGTAATTTTAACCCAGGAAATTTACTGGAACTGCGACATCTGAAGAATTGGTGATTGTGTATTTAACTGGGAAACATTTTCTTTCGTTTGTTCATTACAATATTCTTGAAAGACAGACGCACTTCATTATTCAGAGTTTGCTAATTCGCTTATTGCAAAAACCTTTGCCGATAAATTAAGTTATTTATCTCACTGCTTTCCCATCGGAAATCATTGGTGTGAGGAAGGAACTATATTTCGACATACATCTTATCGTCTTTTTAATTGACGAGCTCTCTTACCAGTCAGAGCTGCGAGGGAATATGTGCAATGAAGAGACGATTGCCCGTGCCAGAGAGGGCCAGAGTCGAACAATTACGTTCGTGTGCGATATCAGCCCGAAATAGTGCCAGTACTTCCTCCTTTGTTGCCTTTTTGTTTACTCTGTCGTTTTGTTTGATCGGAAACGTTTGAAACCGCGCGAGACAAAGGAGCGTATTAGACTAGGTTCACGTAAATATCTCGTAATCAAGCTGGGCAATCATAGTGAAATCCCTTACTAGCATCTGACACTCTTATTTGGTTATGATCTCTCGTTTCGCTGACAGAAGACAAAGTGAAGAGACGAGATCCTTGTTCAATCATAGTGAAACCCGGCTAGGGTCGGTATAAAAATGGGTAGGATTCGAGAAGAGCATCACCAGCAGCCAGCAGTCTCTACTGAACAGTAGGTTTAATTTTAAATATGAATTTTGAAATTTTATTGTAAATTTAAAAATAATAATTTTAGTGGCAGTCGCAACTCCCATCCACGGATGCTACATCACCAACTGGGCCGTGTATCGGCAGGAACCTTACAAGGTTCATAATCAATATCCCTGAGATCTTAGAAACTGAGAATATTGAAAATAGACTATGAAAGTTCTCCAATCGATTGTTGCAGCAGCGATAGATTGTCAAAAGTATCAATGAATAAAGTGGTATTGCAGTTCACTCCCGAACGAGTCCCAGTGGGCCTCTGTACCCACATCTTCTACGCCTTCGCAGCGCTCAATGTTGCCACCTTCGAGGCTAGGTACCGTCAATTTGCCTAATTAACTTATTTAGTTAATTAATAAATAATTATTTAATAATTTATCAAAATTAATTATCAGAATGACGGACGAGTGGTCGGACATTGGACTGGGCAACTTTGCCAAGACGCAAGCATTGAAGAAGACCAATCCAGGGATGAAGACCTTGTTGTCGTTCGGAGGATGGACCGAGTCGCTCAGTGGAATTTACAATGTAAGACGAAAATCGTAAAGATTGAAAGTAGCTTGCGTTTCGCAGCTCTTGACGCAGTCTCTACTGAACAGTGAGTTTCATTTTAAATTTGAATTTTAAAATTTTATTGTAGATTTGAAAAATATTAATTTTAGTGGCAGTCGCAACTCCCATCCACGGATGCTACATCACCAACTGGGCCGTGTACCGGCAGGAACCTTACAAGGTGCATAATCAATATCCCTGAGCCCATAGAAACTGAGATCCATGAAAATGAAAGTTCTCCAATCGATTGTTGCAGCGGCGATAGATTGTCAAAAAGTACCAATGACAAAAGTAGTATTGCAGTTCACTCCCGAACGAGTCCCAGTAGGTCTGTGCACCCACATCTTCTACGCCTTTGCAGCGCTGAATGTGGCAACCTTCGAGGCTAGGTATCTCTTATTTATTCATTTGCTTACAATTAATTAACAAAAAATAATAAAAAAATCTTTGAAACACACCTAATTGAGCAGTGCATTTTTTCCCTTTCGGCAAGCAGTTCTTGCAGTTCGAGAATTCTTTTTTTTAAATTCAAATAAATAATTATTTTCTCAATTAATTAATTATCAGAATGACTGATGAGTGGTCGGACATTGGACTGGGCAACTTTGCCAAGACGCAAGCGCTGAAGAAGACCAATCCGGGAATGAAGACACTGCTATCGTTCGGAGGATGGACCGAGTCGCTCAGTGGAATTTACAATGTAAGACGAAAATCGTAAAGATTGAAAGTAGCTTGCGTTTCGCAGCTCTTGACATCAAGATATTCAATGCCATTATAGCAATTGTGAAACCAAAATAGTAATCTCTAAATAATTTCAGACTATGGCCGCGGATCCTGCCAAACGAGCCAAATTCATCGCTTCTGCCTGGAAACTGGCTAATGAGTGAGTTATCCTTGCATATCCTTTCCAGCAAAATAAAATTCGGATAAATGCAATAATAAAACGTTTCTTCAGCAACGGCTTCGACGGCATCGACATGGACTGGGAGTACCCGGGCGCAGCGGATAGAGCCACGTTTGTTGCGCTGATCAAGGTGCTACTTCGATTTTGTTTCGTATTTCTCAATTATTTACGACAGTACAATTGCATTGATCGAACTTCTTCTCACTTCAACAAATGTAAATATACATTGTCACGAACAATATTCTACAGGAACTCAAAGCCGCATCGGGAGGCAAGCTTGTCACCGCCGCCGTCTCTGCAGGAATCGAGAAGATCGATGCTGGATACGACGTGCCTGCTTTTGAACCGTTAGTCTAATATATTTTCTTTGATTTTCCGCCAGTCTTGCAATTTCCTCATCGAGTTGGGCAATTAAAATAATAAGAATCAATTATTCAGCTATATCGACCTGCTCACCGTGATGGCGTACGATTTCCACGGCTCATGGGAGAACGTGGTCGGACATCACGCTCCTTACTCTGAGACGGTATATCGTTTTTTCAATTCATCATAATGCCGATTCGAAGCACTACAATCGAACAACATGAAGACTTCCAAATGTTGGCGCTGTTTGTCTCAGAGACCGGTTGGAAGCAACTGAACCTACATTTTTTTTCCTTTCAGACCGCTGCTATGTCCCACTGGAACGCGATCGGTATGCCCAAGTCTAAGCTGCTCATGGGAATCGGCGCCTACGGAAGGGGATGGATCGCCAATCCTTGCGCGTACGCAACTTTTCCTAATCTGTAGAAGGCTACAACCTAAGACTAACAATAAGACGCAATGTTTTTAAGAAAAATAATTTAAATTTTTACCAGACCCGGCACTGTTTCATCTGGAATGTCCCCGGCGCAGAAGATCACCCAGGAAAACGGAATCGCCGCGCTCTTCGAGGTCATATAATATTTCAGAATATTGCTATCACTCTGGCATCTGACATTGAGAGTGTGAAATAGTGCAGACCGTACCGATCGTTCATTTTCAGCTCGTGACTATAAATTCCTTATTTTTGGCCCAGTCTGACTCGAAAACTTACCTTAGAGCTTGACGGAGGATCTTGTTATACCGGCGATGCATCGAAAACGATTCCTGAAATCCGACCTCTCCCGTTTCAGCTTGTCACCATGAACGGAAAGACGCTGCAATTCCCCGACGGTCCCTTCCTCCAAGCAACACTCAACGGACAGAACGCCTGCATTGGATATGATGATCGAAATGCCATTCTGAGAAAGGTCAAATATACTTCCATACATGATTTGCAAAAGCAATCCGTACGATCTTGTTAATGGACTGCCTTTCGTGATAGCGAAAAACCCAATTTAGATGGCCTTCGTGAAGAGCGAGGGATACGCGGGAGCTTTCTCGTGGACCATCGACTTTGATGACTCATTCTTCACTGTGCACAATGCCATCAAGTCAGGTTTTGGGACGGCGTTAAAAAAAATTATGGCCGTTGATTATCCGTTTCTTCCACAGGGCAAATCAAATAACCGACATAAAATATAGGGCTTCACCTTTGAACTAAGCAAATTGTACAGGGACGGTCTCGCCGGTGCCACTCCCTCCGGTCCTTCTCCTACCGTTCCCGCTCTGCCCTCCCAGTCCACCGCTCGCCCCACTCCTCCCGCTCCGGTTACTACGGTGATCGTTGTTTCTTATGATCGTATTACTTACCTGTTTAGATTTTATTAAGCAAAGTAATATTCAGAAGACTCACCACCGAGAAAAATTGATTACCACAAATTCGCTTATTCAGAAGCCCGCCCCATCGCGTACCACCACGCGAGCGCCCGCTCCTTCTCCCTCTGCCTCCTCCCGTCAACCTCCAGTCCCCGTCGTCGTTCCAGTCGTCACTGTAACATCCGCCCCCACCACTGGCACCTGCGAAACCGGTACGATCTCACGAGCACTTATTGAGAGAGATGGGCTGTAAGACTCTCGATCACTTGCAATGCTCTTTCAATGGTCAGAAAGACGGAGAACGCTGCTGCAAAACATAGGTAGATGATGCAAAAACAAGTGCTTAGTTGCCTTTTCAGGTGAGCTCCGTGCCAACTCGAACGTGCGCAAGTACGAGCAGTGCCTGTTCGGTTCGTGGCTCGTGCGTGACTGCCCACCCGGAACAATGTTCGACGCCCTGACCAAGTCATTCGTCATGGCTTAGTAAGCAATCGTTTCGAAATTGTATACAATGTACAGAGAATTTGAGTAAAGGATCATTTCAAATTACTGTTATCACACACAGGATTACCAAATGCATCATTTAACTAAAAAGTAAAATAAGTAAAATAATTGAAAATTAGTTCAACGATTCAATAAAATTCGTGAAACTAATAAAAATGTTGCATACTGAGAAGGTGCCGGCCAACAGTATTTACGCCTCCTATTTGGGATCTGTAATCAAAAATGACTGAGGCATTGGAAGGACGATGCTTGTAAAATTCTTCGTCGCATTCCTCGAATATCTCGTCTTTCAATAGTTCTTTCAGTTCAAGTAGCTCTCTTGTGCCGATGAAGCAAGCAATGCGCTTTCTTCTCATTTTATCGCTGTAGACCATCTGAATAGTCATATTTTTTCTATATTACAACAGAATTAGTTAAATTTATGTCTCGTATTTTTCAAATCTATCAAGTATTTTGATGAAAGCTTTAAACATTTTGATCGTTCAGAGAAGTTTAAAATATTATCAAAACAAGATTACCTCAAAAGTCCTCATTGCAGCTTTGGCTGTAATATCCGTGTGTACACAATATAATCTTGCAATTATCGAGTTATTAGCAACATGATGAAGAATATCATCATCGATGCGCAAATGTTCGTTCTAAATTTATCGTTCAAACCGAGTGTTTCTTTTTTATGGATGTATTACTTACAGTAGAGACAATATGGCAAACATCCATAATGGGAAGGTCCTTGAATGACTGCAATGCGTTTGCGATATTCTTACTTGGATTTTCCCAATGTATATCAACATCTTTTATACGTGTCTGCCTTCGAATTAGTTCTCCGAAAACACTGAAAAGGTCCAAACGCTATGGCACCATTTTCCCGAGAACCAACTTACTTTCCAGAAAATTCATTGTCTAAAT
>LS488501.1:91458-101616 GCA_900490705.1 Pristionchus arcanus | reverse complement strand
AGAGAGGCGGGGGGAGGGAGAGAGACACACGCAAATTAGGCTCCGCCCCCTTCCCTCTCGTCTCGCCTTTCCCTCCTCTTCCCCAGTGACTTGCGAGCGTACTTCTTGGGCTCTAACTCGGCTCAAAGACAAGATATCAACAAACGGCGAAAAGCATGATGATATTGGGACCATGAGGGATAGTTCGAACACCCTTTTGGCCTCATTGTGAGAAATCGGCTATCTGCGTTGGGGCCCCTAAGTATATTATGCATAATTGACTGAATATTGGTTTGAATTTGAGGACGCAGAGCATGGTTCATTGAGAACGAATGATATGAAACATTCATATCGATTTCGATCGAAACTCAACAATTATGAAAAGTGTACCGTTGTGAGCAGAACAGTAGTGAAATTTCGATGGCCGGCTATTTTCTCGATATCGTTCAAACGACGGTTAACAGCGCCGATTTTTGCACGATCTTTGCTATTCAAGAGCACTATGATTGATGTTAAAATCTCATTCGGCATGGATAGAAGGCTCTAAATTTAATATTTTGCTGGGGTTTTTCTGGTCGAACAATTAGTGAGTAATTTGTTAGTGAAGATAAATCACCTTCTCCTCAGTATTATCACTTAGATCCACAATCATCGCCTGATCTTGCGGAGGAACGAGCTTTATTCTGAAGATGAAAAATCTGAATGAATTAGTAAAGCTAAAATTCGCAATTAATTATATCGACGATAAACAAATCAGATGGAAAAAAATAAATCAGAATTTGCGATTGAAAATAATACAAAATAAAGAGGCTGTGTAGCTGGAGATGTTTCTACAAATAATGGAAATAAAATAAGATTGGTGATGAAATTGAGAGCAGATTAACTAAAAAATGACGAAAATGGGGTGAGAAGGAGTGGGAACGATCAAAATGCCCAATGGCTGCGCTCAATTTCGTTTGAATTAATTATTATTCGAACGGATAAAATGAATGTCCTTCAAAATCTGAAAGGAAGCTGACAGTTGAGTTATCCTCGTAAAATCTGAACTCAATATGATGGGAGTGAAATACATCTGTTGAGCAATACCATAGTATAACAAAAGCAGGTAAGCTCGGAATCAAATGCGAGTTATACGCCCATTTGTGGCTGCGTTTTTGTGGCTGCGAATCGCATACCAATAACTTTGAATGTTCAATCCCAATTTTATAAAAAAAAGCCATTTTTAGAGATTTCATATACTCAGAATTTAGTAAACGATGATATTCTTGAACAGAAAAAGAAAAAATATTCATACAATTATTATATCTATTTTATAAAGGCAATTGAATGTGAATGCAATATAATTAGTATGATGCAAATAAAATAATTATTTTCTTAACAATCAATGCTCACAATCAACGAAATATATCTTCGGCAATCGTTCGAAAATCATGTATTTCCTATGGGGAGTGGACAAATCCTAACAATTTCAATGATTATAAATAATTTATCTACGCCCGAAGCGCAACGAAACCGGAATTTACATTAATAAGGTGGAATCATGATTAAAAACTGTGGAAGCTATCCGGAATTTCAATAATTAATTAGTCCTAATTGTTTTCGTCGGATATCGAGGCCTAAGAAAACGATTTCGCAGTCTTCTCGAAGATTTGACTGAAGACACGCATCCAGGAGATGACCTGTAATAAATACGATAAGTTACTGTGCCTTTTGTATTCATCGATTAGCTAGTTTTAATTATGAATATTCACAAATAGTCATGTTTTCAGCAGAAGAGCTTATTCGAAACTGGATTTTATGATAACTAACATCAGACTGAGAAAGCGGCGGTGCCGATACGTGCATCTCAATTCTAAAGTAACTCACGGCGTCCGGTCCGTATCCGTGCGTAAGATTGCAGTATTTGAAGATGACATGCGCATCTTTGTTGACCGTGTGAGGAATTCGCTCGGCGATGGGAAGTCGCAAGGAGAGCACTGTCGCTTGCAGGGATGCTGCGATTCGACTGAAAATAACAAAATATGAATAACGGAAATATATTTGAACATTGTTCCTAGAACGGAATAACTACACACTACTTTAAAATTGTATGAGGCTCGAATAAATTTGATTTCATTAGATTCAGGAATTAAATTATTGTTTTTACCTTGCCGAGGCGAATCCGGATTGGTGCTCCTCTACAGAGTGACGAGGCGTTGCATTGACGATTTCGGCAATCAGCTTCTTCTTGGGGAAGGATCGATCAATCTCCTCATCCATGTCACTAGCGAGCTCGAGTGCTTCACCTGAATGCAGCAAGATTACGGCAATCAGGGTTAGGTGTGAAATAGTCGTGTCATGAAAATCTAGTATGAATTTGGAAATGTGTGGTGAATACATTTGGGATGCTTTTTTCGGAATAATGGGCAAAATGTAAATGATTTGACGCGAAAAAGTCAATCTTAGGGGGCAGTAGACCAAGAATTCAGAGTTTCTAAGGTCAGGTCAGGGTCGGTATCTAGTTAGGTGTAATGAGTACGATAACTAACCCTCCAGCATGGAAGTAAATGTCGTGTTCCGCGCACTCTTTCTTCTACCCGCATCGAGGTGGATGCTGTACTCTTTCAGCTTATCACTGAGCATCTTGCAGTTGTTCTTCGTCTTGCCTCTACAAATATTTATAAGGAACGGTAAGAGTAAGGTAGAAGTAGCTGTCGATTGATGAGTTTCGGTAGCGGAAACGTTTCGCTTTCTTTACAACACATCGCGGTACACTTACCTAGTCGGGGCACGGAATTGAAGAATTTTTGAAATATGATAATTTAAAATGACTAGAAATAGAAAAATAGAGAAACGCCGAGTGTCATTATCGATCGAATTGCGCGGTACTGTATGTAGGGGTACGGATAAGCTATGACACTCACTTTTTGAGCAGACTTCCGAGGATGGAGATGTTGAGGGATTCCGGTTGGCGTACGCGTCGATGGATCTCAGCCACAGTCACGTTGTACGCCTTGTTCGCAAGAGTGAGACGACCGGAGATCTGTAATTATAATAATAATAATCATTTTAATTGTTCAGAACAATTATAATTTAAATGACATTTCAATTTAAATAATGTATTGATAGCAATTTTCATTGAAGATCTAAAATAACAAATCGTTACGTATATTTTTTTATTAAATTTTTTTTATAATTCGAAATCGCCATTATTATTGATCCCTGGTCCAAGTGTAACGTTTCTAATCATTTCCTAGGGATCGTTGTTATGCGTTACCATAGTGAACGGGTGCGATCCATTCGTCTCTTCTGCCGCGTCCGGTTGGGGCAGTCTTCCAGTCGGGATCTGCAGGCGAAATCGATTAGTACAGTGATCTTGAATCGATACCGTAATCGGCTACAGTATCCTACCTGGATGTGGTTGAGGGCGTTCGCGTATCCTGCCGATTCGACGCGTGAAATGAAGGCGAACAGTTCCTGCTCGTAAACTTGAAGGAGCTGCGTGAAGAGGGTGGTCATCTGTAAATGTTTGTTCGTTTTTTTCGTATTTACGTATTTCGGAAGGTCATTCATCATTGTGACTTTAGACCAGCATTATTGCTCATTCATGATCATCATCCTTATAAGATCTATAGCAATTATTCAACTGCTCACCATCAGACACTCCTCCACTCCCAGCGCGTGCGTTGCGTACGCGAATAGTCTCAGGGGAGAGGCGAGAACCTTTTCCCTTCCCTTCGTCCAGCCTCCCGCGGTCCACTGATTGAGCACCGCAGAGAAGGATGACATCGCGGCCCTGGAAGAATGAAGTTGGATACTGTAGCTGAGTTTGGATAACGGTAGCAAATTTTAATCAAAAAACACTGTGGCTAGATGGTATTCAGATAGTTCATTAATTACTGTAACCAAGTATACCGTAGCCCCAATCCTACAGTACTCACCTTGCAGCAGTAACCTCCTGAGCTGCAACAGACAGCTCAGCGGGTGTTCGGATCGATTTAATGATGAGATGAGCAAGCGGAGTGAAGGGGAAATGGGCGAGTGCCAGTTCCCGATGATCGGCTGAGAGTTGAACGGCCTCACCTGGTATGGGATACTGGAGATGGTGGGTACGGAAATCGGGGTATTACATGTCATTTTTTGTGTCGGATTCAATAAATGTGTGTATCTGCATCACTACGTCACTGGATGAAGTAAGTTCGAACAGCTATATTTTCTATATTTGTTACTGTGAGCGGTGTGCAGTGTCTCTGCGTAACTACATGAGTATACGGCAAATGGTAGAGTACGGTACCTTCGAGAAGCGCTGAGAGCGTGGTCAGAGAGTACTTCTTCCTGTTGATGATCGGCTTGTCGGACAGCTGAATTTCCTGATCCTCCAGCAGTTTCTGCAGTTCGGCGCCCGTTCCCGCCACCTTTCCCCTGCAATTATCGATTAATTGGGGATCTAATGGATACGGTACTAATCTATTACGGTAGCCTACATCACCTCTTGAGACCCCCTCCCCCCCCCTTGCCTTATTTATCGATTTATTTATCTAGGAACTAAGGGGTGCGGTCATACTGTGTTTAGGAATAACAAGCGGAACGGTTTAATATTTTACGATATACCTCTTGAGCAGTGCTCCGATATGACTGCAGCACAGGCCGTCCGGTTTGCTGGCGCGTCTCTTGATCTCGTCGGTAGTCACGCTGTAATGGGCAAGCGATCCGATCACGCAGAGTCGACCGACGACCTGAAGAGGAGGGAGTACGGTAGAGTACGGTAGAGTACGTTAGAGTACAGCATCGCCACGTTAAAGTACGGTATGCAAATCTACGGTAGTGCCCGGAATTGATTGTGGTAGAGTAATAAGTGCTCAATTGAAAATTGATCTAAGGAAATAAGAATAATAAGCAGAAAAATCTAACAATCATAATCGTACTTACATCGCAAAACTTCTTTCCTGACTCTCCAGATTCGGCGATTGGCTCGGTGTCATCGCAAGCGTTGACCAGTTCGGTCTGAGTTCAAAGATTAATTTTATTAATTAAATTCAACAAAAAAATCGATTAAGAATCTCACCTCTTCCTCGATCTCCTCAACCTGCTTTCTCTTCCTTCCTCTCCTTTTCTGAATCACTGGCATCACTTCGGTCTCAATTGGCTGAGAGGTGTTCACGAAGTAGGGATTGTCGATGACCTCTTCAGAGGTAGGAGGAGAGAGCGGCTCGTCCTGAAGAGAAAATTTTTGATAACGAGGGAATCGCAGAAGCCCTGAATCCTAAATTTGCTATCGCCAATCGAAAGGTTGTTAGATTCTACAGTCTACTGTGCGTACTGGACCAGAATATCCGGAAGCTTACCTCGTAGACGTTAAGGTAGTCGGCGTAGACTGAAGGAGGCATCTGGAAGCTGTCCTGAAGCTGCATGGGCTGCAGAGGCTGCAGAGGTTGCATCATTGCCGCTGGCTGCAGCTCCTGATACACCGGCTCTTGCTTTGCACTGAAGAGTGGTTGCTGGTTCGCAACGAGCGCATAGCCCTCCTCCGTGTACCACGGTTCGCTGCTCCCGTACATGCCTGAAATGCGAGGGAATAATCACGGTAGTATAGGGACGGATTCTCTAGGATGCAGTATCATTCTAATTGGGTCAGTTAGAATTAAAGAATACAATTTTTATTTTTAAATGTGAGTTGATTGTTGAAAAGAATAAGAAAAATCGAGGAATAAATTGAGCGAGTTCACTATGAACACAATAAATTCTACAGTCGACAGCTCACCGTGATCCGCAGGCATAACGGGCTTGAAGTCATTGTAGTAGTCACCGTAGTAGTTGTCCATGTCGAGAAGCGATGAGTGAAGACGAGTGACTGATTTGTCGATTGAACAATCCGCACCAGTGGGTGGATATATGTACCCAAAGAACGGGTGCTTCCAATCGTAAATGGTGCCGAAATTGGATAGATGAGGAGGTCGGAAATCAACGAGGTAGGCCAGAGGGGCTGTCTGGAGGTGCACTTATTGGTCTTGTCAACCGTTTACGATTATGAGTAGTAGTCAAGATCGGAACCCAAGATCAATAGGTTAAACTTGCGGTCTGACTGATTTTGCACATTACTTTATCATCAAAAATTTCAACAGGATAAAGATATCATCAGTTATCTGTGAATCAAGATCGTGAACGAAAAGGTATCCGAGATAATCATGCTGTTACATAGTCAGCATTATCAAGAATGCTGCAACTGCAGTCAAGCCAATTTCACTCCCGATTGATTTGTTCGTTGTGGAAATGATGACATCATTCTTACTATCCTGATCGGCTTCGTTGTACCGAATCTTCAAATATTTCATATTGTGATTCTGAGTAAAAAAAGTGAAAATTATGCTCACTCTAAATCCTCTTCCGTCTCCAGATCCACTCGGTTTCCAGTTGACCCTCAGCACATTAGACCTTGCAGTTGTGAATTTCGTCGGAATGTCGATTGCTCCGGTAAGACTGACAAAAGATAGCCTTATCATCGAATGAAGATGGGTTACTTCGCTAGAAGGTTCAAGCCAGACGAGCCTTCGTAGATCTCCAGGAAGTCTCTGTTCTTATCCGCGGTCAATGTCAGGATCTAAATTTTGCCTTCGAAACAACAGTTATCCATTCGTTTACCTCGAGCTCCACCAATTTATCCGAATTCACATACTCGCAGGCGATGTCAGAATTTGGATATCCAGGAGGAGAGAACTGCAAATATTCGGTTTAATAATTTAAAAAAAAGATGAAATTATCACCTCAGCACCGGCTTTGGGCGCGTTCTTTGGGCATCCAGTAGATACTTTAGGTAGAACTGCAAAAATTTAATAATATCGTAATGGTAATCATGCAAGAAAACATTGAAACCTTCTCGTCTACAGATGAACGGAAGTTTGTTATCCTTGCAATCTTCATTCACCCAATCGGCAACGATGGATTCGGTAGCCATCGAGGCGCACTCACCAGCGCCCGGAATAGGGAAGGCTAAAAATTAAAATGCTTTAATGAAATTCTTTTGAAAGCGATGGATACAGAAACTCACATCCAACAAAATTGTCGTACGATTTCCCAATGATCGAATCTTTACCATCGATCCATGACCAATTTATAGTGCTTTTCGATGACTGTCGGGCTCCTGAAATTATCTCGTTTGGTGAAAAACTGGAAATAATTACCAACGTGTATTCCTCCCAGCATGTTGTTACTAACTGCGGTTCGCCAGAAGAAATTGTTCTCCTAAAATGTTATTTTTAATTATCATTTTCATTTTTGCAATCAACTAACATCGGCACTGCTAATTGTAATCAGCGATCCGAAATCGGACGCACATTTGTTCTGTGCATATTCCCAGGACAGTGGACCAGTAAATACCTGGAAAAATAACTTTGCGATTTTTCGTAGTCCGAAGCCAAAAATCACCTTGAAACAGGGCTTATCGGCGTCTAGAGCATTTTCAATCAACGAATATTCTCCGCATTGTATCTGATTTGAAGGCTGTTGAGTCGTTTCCTCTGCCGGTTCTTCGATCGCTTCAGTCACGCAGAAACAAGTGTAGGGATACAATCCATTGATCGCATTCCGATTCCAATTATTCGCGAACTGAAAAGATTGCAGAGTATGATTATGAAACGGTAAAACTTTTGGAAAAGAGCCCTATTCCAACATTCAAGTTTTAAGTCGGCAAACCATTTTTGACAAGTAGATAAGTTGAATTTACCTCCGCAGAAGTGACCATGTAGGGGCTGTTGACGCAATTGTACTTCATATCTCCACTGCCCGATGGAATATAGCTGATGCGTGATCCGTCCTCCCATTGCAGGCGAGTGGTCGTCTCGTTGCACACCAAGCCTTAACTATGTTAATTAAATCCCATCAAAGAGGGGCTCGAACCCAGAACTAGGAAGATGTTTTCCCCTTCGGTCTCAGCGAACGAGTTCGTTATGTTGTTGAAGAATTCGTTCTCCTGGAATGTAGATTTGGATTGTCTTGAATCTCTTCATTCTCTGCGTTCTCTCGCCACTCCTGTTAGGTGCGAAAAATGATCATTTGTGTTGCCGCTACGGAACTAACCTATGCGCGGGCTGTATATCGAAACAAGATAAATTTTCAATCAATCGTTTGTTTTCAACAAACTTTCGCACCTCATCGTTCCTAATAATGGGCAGATGAGTCCCATACTTGCTGCAGGTGTCCTGGCATATTGGCATTAGGTTAACGAGGTAGTCAATTCGACTCAGCGTGATCGGTCGGATGCACCTATAATGCTTACCTGATTCGATAACAGTAGGGTTACAATTATCATGACAGCTCTTTTTATTACCCAAAGTAATAATTGTCAGCATACCTGCCCTCCATCAACTGGTACTGCGGTGGGCATGATAGTGCTGAAATTGCGCCGAGCAATACTGAAAATAACTAGAGTTAACTTATTTTGACACAGGAATTATTATCGGAATTGTAAATACTCACTCGAAAATAGAAGTGGGGACCGAGTTCCCATTTTGCTTTGAACTGACTGTGAAATGACTTTATCAGAGGCGTCTCCTCCTTTTTATTTGAAAAAGATGAGGATGGGGATAATCGTTTTATTAGACTCAAAGTCATCATTGTGCGTAAAATTCCGGAAATCATGTCGGTGCTTTCCTTTTTATCGAGCTTGATCTTCATTTAGATAATTGAAGGAGTTTTACGAATGATTCCATATATTCTTGAAGCTTGTGATATGTGGAATTTACAGAAATTTGCCTATCATGCCCACCGCAATAGGTACCATTTGGTAGAGGGCGGATAATTTGAAAGCAATACATTGTGCAATAAAAGGGCTCTCAGGATGAATAATGAGCATCTTCATTCCGCCTGCTATCTGATTTCTGCATTATACTTCTTTGTCAGGAGGAATAACAATTTGGTCGGTGCCCTCAACTGATATTCTGATCTCTCTTCCGGTCTGCTCGTTTTCCCACTATCTATGATGTAGTTTGTACGGGCGTCAAAAGTTCTAATCACTGATTGTGGATTATGTTTATTTGTCTATGAAGAATCCGAAGGGCCAAGCCTCGATCACGATTATCACTTCGATAATTTTCATCTCTTACAATTTAGAACCCGAAACTAGCAGGTGAAAGATATATTGTGGATTCAACTCTACCTTTTTACTTTCTACTTGTAAGCTTACGAGCTGTCAAAAGTCTAGCCGAACATTACATCCATAATTTCTGCGTAGAACGTAACACGCAATTTTGAACGCAGAAATTGCCACCACGAGGCGTAAATGCTCACAGTAATCATCTCTACAACGAATTACAAAAAATGGTCTCTTCATTTCACACAGTTTCTCACTGGACAGGAAAATTGGAGAGCACGGGACATTGGTGAGCCATTTTTTGGCACGGCACGCTACACTCTCACACTAAATTTTCAGGTACACGTTGGTAGTTTCGTTTTTGATCAAAACTTCCGATGCTCAACGCAGTTCCTTTTTTCTTCATAATTTTTTTGTAGTGTGATATTTCATGCCCCTAAATTTCAGTTTTGATATGTCTTTGCAGAATCGACAAGGAACACGAATAAGACTATTATAAATAATTAAGAAATCTAAATCAAAGATATAAGCAATGACCGTTGCAACTATCATCCAGTTGTCCTACGGAATTCCCGGCGTACTCTCATATTTCGTTGTTATCTATGCGATGCGAGTTCTAAGAAGGGTCCTGAGCAGAAGCTTCATCACCATTTTCACTGTGACAAGTGTAATCGTACGTTATTTTCGGTGCTTATGCAATCAATTTGACACTTTTTAGAATATCGTAACATGGGTCAATTCATGGATCAGTCTCCGCTTGAAATTCGAACCATCCTTCAGTTTCTTCCATGAATTGGTTGCGGAATTTGATTTTCTGCGGTATTTAAAAAATTATTTTTTTTGATGAAAATTCAAATTTTAGGGTGTCCCTGCTATTTCTCGTCCCGCAATTTTACTATTTTCAAAATGTCTGCTGTCTGCTGTTGACGTTAGACCGCTTTGCAGCTATTTACTGCACTACGAGGAACACTAATGTGACTAAATCCAAATAGCTTGACTTCTTACATGTACAGTCCTGGCGATTCCCCCCATGAAAACGGGGCGCCCCGGGCGTCCCGGGGTGTCCCCCAGTGTCCCCCAGCTTCTGGCGCCTTCAGACATTTTCAAACTGGGCC
>LS488501.1:55087-68943 GCA_900490705.1 Pristionchus arcanus | reverse complement strand
GGGAGGGGGGTACGGTATTTGCAGGGTACAGACTGAATACTTAAAATTCAGAGGACGGTAGTGGGTTGTAGCTTGACGGTATTGACGGCTCAGTCCTTGGTAGTCAGAATTAATTAGGATACGGTAGAAGATTTCGTGGCTACCGTAACCCGTTGATTTCTTACACTAACAAATTGTAAGGATCGATCCATACAATGATACCGACTCCTCCTGCTATAGCTACCGTAATCCCCTGATTGCTCAGGCTCAATCCAGCACTCACCTCCCGCCGGCTTCATTCCGCGCAACGACCACTCGATCATGCGGAAGATGGCCGCACTCCATATGAATGCCCAGTCCAATAAGGTAAGTAGTAGTAAATCAAGTTGCGTCCATAGCTGTAGCGACTGTATAGTTACCAAGTAACGACAGCGCGTCTGGGGTACAATGGTAAATAATTGGTTGTTGGGTAGGGTAGTTCAATAATTTAAAGTGCGCAAGTATTATGGCAATGATTTGGGAGCTCATTGGGAAGATAGATTGGATTTTTTGACCCACTTCGCTTGAACGATTGGTGTTGCGCCGGAGAGAGTGGATTTGAGGTAGCAATGAAGCGCGAGCTTCGCGGGTGGATGAATTGGCGAAATTGTCGCTTTTGTCTAGCATTGATTGGGGAATTTGAATTCGATCGCCTGATGCCGGAGGCGTTATTTACTAAACACAAATAACTTCATTGGACAAGTCTCGAATTTAAGAACGAATTTAACTTACTTAAAATTCTAAAAAATGATTAAAAAAATGGTCAAATGATTAATTTTTCACTTTGCAGAGCGAGCGTCCCATCTCGGTCGTTCTACAGGCAAACGTTCTCGAGCGGAGACTGGGCAAGGTACGGTAAAATTATTGATCGGTCGGATTACGGTATTGATGGAGGGCCGCGCACCGTGGTGCTACGATACCTAGTTCGGGAATATAATTTTATCAGATCGCAACGATATCAGACCATTGATTTGAACGCTAAGCGATGGTTTATGTGGTTGTAGCGAAACTGAGAATGTTTTGGTTCGCCCCGCGATCAGATTTCTAGGTTTTTCGTTTCTATCCTCGTACTTTTCCTTGTAATTATTGCAAGAAATGTGTTTCAATAGTGTTTTAGCATTGCACTAGCTTGCTATTGCTTCCTACAGTATCCTACAGTACTACAGTAATTACAAATCAATACCTCCTCATCATCAGATTCGCTCTCTGGCCGATCGCTCGCATCTGATCTGGTACGTGCCCGCGAGTGAGCTGGCGCGTCTCGACGAGACAAAGAGCGCATCCAAGGTACGGTAGCGGATGGGGTACGGTATTGATTGATAAGTCGGTAAATAGATTACGGTAGGGTTCGATTTCTTGGATTACGATAGGATAGTAAGGAAACCTGAAAATTCGACTTTCATTCACCAAGGGGAATGTCGGGTTCACCGTTTTGCCATAAGCTGCCGTTTCGCCTTCTGCGATAGTAACATCCAGTATTCTTTTTTTTACTAAAAATCAATAAGAACTATCTGCTAACTTCAAATATATATTGGATACGGTATGTTTGATATATCGATTTTCTAAATAGTTATGGATTTTCCAGGCGGCTCGCGACGCGCTTCGCTTCATTGAGACCGAGCAGCACACGAGATTGCGAGTGCTTCCGACGGGAGGTGAGAGGGAATATTGATTGATGTGAGGGAAGGAATATTGTACTTTGATGGATATGGATTGATTTTTCGTTACTGCCGTGAGCTATACCCTAGTGCATGGTAGCTTCGTTATTAGTCAATATAGGAGGCTGATGGGAAACCATCAGTATTCGACTATTCCTTGTCGTGAACATTTTTAAAAAAAGAGTCCGTATTTAAATTAATGGATCATGATCGAACAATTTTTCTGTGTAATAAGGGCTCTAAATTACGGTTGCTGTTCATTATTAATTTTTCTTCTTCAGGCATTCCCGAAGCGCTGGCGCGCGCGACCGCAGAGTGCGCCCCGACCGCCCTACTCTCGCTGGATACGGTAAAGGTGAGCAGTTTTCGATTAGTATTCAGAAAGAACCGTATTTAATCGATCGCCCGCTAGGCAATCTAAGGCGCTGTTGTAATTTTGGGCGAATTCGAAAATCAGTAATGTTACTTTTCGGTTTCACAGAAAGGATAGATGCCGGGTGATTTTTTATTTATGATAATAGAAGCAGCTGTGTGTGCATTTAAAGGCCATATTTTCCTTGCTTGTAGATTCGATAACGAAACAGTACTTTCGGGTCATCGTATTTCTCCAATTCGGAAAATCGATACCGTAACCCTCCCAATTTCGTTACAGGACTCGGCCTCTCTTCCTCCACTCACCCAGTGCCTACACGTCGACTCGTTCGCCCATTCCTACAAGTGAAGAGAGGGAAAGGACTTGTAAGGAGCGAAGAAGAAGGAAAGACTACCGTACCCTCGGATACAGTAACCCGCCATGGGAACTGTATGTATGAGATCGACTTACGTATTGGGAACTGGATTATTTACGATAAAGATGTTATTTCATTCGCAGTTTTTGAGTCAGGAAAGGTGAAGAGGGATCCCGAAGAGCTATCTGTATGCAATTTATATTTACTATGTTGCGAGTATTTTATGTGAAGAGATTACATAGTAATGTATCATAGCTGGACAGTTCCTTAGTTGTGCTTAGAATATTTGAAAAGAGTCTATGGAGAATTACTGACAATGTGGGTACGGTCGTGTTATTTGGGCAATCGATGACTCGCTCATTCATTCTCATCATTCATCCCCCATCTTTTCCTTCCCCCTATCTCATTCCTAATTCTCTAAGGACTGGGGAGCGGATGGGAGGGAGTGTTGTCCATAATTGTAATTGAGTATGCGGCTCTCACTCGGCTCGCTCATTTTCTGACTCTCTCAATTTACCCTGATCTCTCGCCCTGTCTGACCGGCGAGCGAGAGCCTTATGTCTCTGTCTATTGTCCGCCTTCCCCTCAACAATGCTCTCCATTTTATCCATTGTCTCTAGCAGGTTAGAGTGGGCAAGAGAGCATGGGGAATGGAGAGAGACAGACACTCCTCCCCTCCCTGGGCCCCAGGGGATTCGTGAGAGATGGGCGCCGAATGAGGCAGGGAAAGAAGAGGAGGAGGATAGATACTGACTACCATATTTAGTGGTTGATTAATGGGATACGTTAGATTGGTGTGGCACGTTCGATTTCTGACCATTCATCGTGAGGTGAGAAGTGCATCCATACGGTAGATTTGTGTTTTGAGCAGCGCGGGTACTGTAGCATAATTGGGATACTGTAGTAGGGGTTCTGCAGATTAGATAGGTCACGCTAGCAGGTGGTGACTGACACTGAGACGATTCGATTTGCTAGAAGGGGTGAAATATGGCACGAGAGGAGATGTCAGTACCATTTACGCTTGATGGAGTGATGCATGGCATTGGTAGATTGAAGCTAGGACTGTGAATAATGCGTCACTTCATTCCATGTGCTGAAGAGGAGGATTCTTCATTACGTCAGGCCCAATTAGAAAGGGAAACTGCGTAATTCATGTTATCCTATCGAATACGACTGTCTCCCTTCTGTGTATGCCCTGGGAGAGAATAGAAAGGAGCCGGAGTTGTGGGCTTTCGTTAGCCATCTCTCGCTGTGACAGTATCTTTGTATTCGAAAGTCGTTTGCCGGTCCTGCCACAATTGCGCAATCCCACAGGTGTGCGTAGGCCCTATTTATTGATCTTTTTTCAAGTCTGGGATATTCTCTAGTTTCTTGGCACAACCTCAATCTCATTCTCTTCACACTCTTCAATTAGAAATGTTGTCTCCTGTGTCAAAACAGTAGTTCCCAATTCTGTAGATGGCTCGTATTGGCTCAAAGTGAAAACTGCTGCCCTTCATTGTTAGTTGGCTAGCGGAGGGCGGCAGCGGAGCCATTAGGAGTGATGAGTGTGAGGGGCCGAGGGGAGAGTGAGACAATTGTGAAGACTCTCTTCATTTCCCCTGATCTCTCGGCGGTCAGAGAAGCGAGAGAGCATGGAGAAATGAGAGAGTGGTCAGACAGAGCGAGAGAGCACGGGGAATGGAGAGAGCGGGGCTAATACTGACAGGATTTGGCGGGGCTTGAGGAAGGGGGTCAATTGGAAGCAGCGTCACTTGATGGGCAGAGAGAAGGGAGAGAGCAGGGAAAAGGAAGAGAGCGCAGAGTGTTGGTGATTGCGCAAGACTGTTGTTGCATACTGTGTGAAGCGTTCTGGGGCGATTGGGGATTACGGTAGCCCATCCCGCAACCCGATAAGCTCGCTTGTACGCAAATATTACCGATTAGTACCCCCATTACTGTGTATTGGCTGTTGAATAAACTAGAAGTATAGCAACAAGATAGAGCACATTAAGTTACTACGGTAAGATGGAAAAGATACGGTATGGGAACAAGGGGTACTGTAGCCCGGCAGACCTTTTCTAATTTCGCTCCTTTCCTACTGAGATTGTGTGTCCGAACGACGCGGCTGATAATTTATGGCCCTTTTTTCGTTTCTTCAATCCTTTTCGTCTCTCGATTCCCCATGATCTCTAGCTGGTCAGAGAAGGCGAGAGAGCAGGCGGAATGGAGAGAGTGAAGTAATGGCTCGCTCCCTTCTTCCCACTATGCTCAGTCAGTCTATCTATCCACTACTCTGTTCCATTCTCCCTCTGCTCACACTCAGCTCACTCCATTCTCTTTTCTATAGGCCCATCGTGAATTCAGATTAAGGAGGAGGGAGTCCGTGAGGCGAAAGCTAGAGCTTGGAGATATTGTGAGATGCGGTGAATTCATAAGATGGTAGAATGAGAAATGATTGTTGCTTTTAAATCTATCATGTTATGTTGGATTCAAGCGATTTGCATACCGCGGTTCCAGTGTGGAAGGATGGTCTTTGCATGAGCCCGGCCCAAATTAGCATTTGGAGCTAATCGAATTTTGAGTGAACATCAGCGCACTTTCCTTCTTTTTCTACTTCTTTCTCTTACGCGCGCGCTCGGCGGTAGACGATGGGAGGTGGCGATAACGTAAACTCATCTAAATCGGTTGCGTCTATTCTATTATAATATGCTCTGGGCTGTTCGGCTAAGTAAGGAACGTAGGGATATAGGAAGCTTGTACTTTTTTGGTCTGATAGATAGCAGGGAGAAAGGGGCGTGCTCGTTTACCCAATGTCGAGATCTGTAAGCATTTTCGCGACGTGGGTGAGATGACCTTATTCGATGTGATATAACGTCACTACGTGCCCCATGATGATCACGGTTGGGCTGTTGTCGCACTGTTGATGATCCCGTGAAACATCAGATCTATTGCTTTGCTTCTTCGCGTTTTCGTTCTCGTGGTTTCATTTTTCGACCCAAATATTACTCCTGGCAGATTGCTGCCTCATTGGCATGCTAACTTGTGCTATCTACCGATTCCTCGATTACGCTTCTGCTGTGCAATTCCAAATCAAGTAATTCTATCCCTGATTCCGCTCCGCCTTTGCAAGAAATCAAGCCTATGTTCCTCCCGGTGGTTCGCAGTTGCGATAGCTCGCTAACTATGGAGAAATCGTAGTCTGTCAATGATATCCTAATCCGCTTTGTAAAAATATTCGAAATCAAACCTCCGGTCTCCTCCCTCTCTCTTCCGTCTCCTTTTCACAGAGGAGAATGGATCAATTCATCTGGTCATTCGGCTTTTTGCACTCTGAATCGCCTCCTTTTCGCATTGCACACCCTCGTTTTTTCGTCTAACTCTCTCCATCCGGCGCACTCTCTCGCCGTCTCTAACCGGCCGTCTCCCCCCTGCGCATCCTATCGCTTTTCTTTCCTCTATGTCCACTCTGATCCCCCATCGTCTCTCTTATTCCCGTTATCTCTCGCCGGTTAGAGAAGGGCGAGAGAGTGTGGGGATTGGGGAGAGTACACTCTCTAACCATTCACTCTTTTCTTAACCCCCGCTCCGCTCGCGCCTAAGTGATCCACGTTACCTCCCCTCCTTGGCCTTGGTAAGTGAGAGAGATGGATGCGCAATAAGAATCGTCTCTGACTCTCTCGCTTTCCCATGATCTATAGCTTTCTCTGATCGACGAGAGAGCAGGGCGAAATGAGAGAGTCGGGGACGGGCAAGGGAGTAGATAGATTGAGTGGATGGATGGACAGAGAGATGTTCTTGGGACGGAGCGACGGATTAGATTGGGAACAACCTGACCTACGTGGTGATTGATTGTGATTGGAAGGGATTAGGAGGGGTATGGTTGGGTTGATCTTTGATCTTTGGAGGGTTACGCTTCGTCACTGAGGCTTGATTGCATTTCAGACACTTGTAGGGTCCTTGTACTGCCTGTGAAACAGAACTGTAGCGGTGTGAATGTGTTTGATTTGTTATTGTTGTTGGTGACAGCGGAAGTCACTTCTCGATTGAATTGTTAGGGTCTCCTCATGATTTGGGAATCCTGTGAAACCGAGTTATCGTTGGTGCGCATTAATTTTTCCTTGAACACCCATTCGTATCACTGAAACCGATTCCGTTGCTCATCTTTCTTTCCTCCAAAAGTACAATTAATTGTTCTTGTATCCTGGTATCTTGCACTGGCAATGATTCCCGCCCCCTAGCCTGATGGTGCGCAATATCACCAACTTTTTACGCGCCGCGCAGTGAAAGAGGCACCACGGCTAATTGCGATTCGAGGGTGAGTGTTGTGTGTGTAAACTGTTTGAGAAAGCGAGACGATTCGCAGGGTTAGGTTTGGCTCTCTCTGACGCTCTCACTTTCCCATTGTCTCTGACTGTCTAATTCTCTCCATCTTGCGTGGTCACTAGCTTGCTCTGATCAACGAGAGATCAGAGGGAAAGATGAGAGTGGGTTTGTGTTTGGGGAGTATCTAGTATCTGATCTCTCGCACTCATTTGGCTCCTTCCTCCTTCTCGATTGAGGAGCTTGAAAGGGATATGGTACGCTATCCAGTGATAGTTTCGGTGATCAAATTGGATCTGTGTTTCATCGTCAGGTCATGTCGTGGTTCTCTGGCCATTACCGTTGCATCACTAGCGTATAGAATAATCCGCTCTAATTTTGATTCTGGAAGGTTCATGCCACTGTTTTTAATTCTCTTAAAGTATTGGCCACACCCCGGGCCCATCAGTCCACACAGTGTGAATCCACTCTTTCTCCTCATCCTCATCCTCATTCATCCTCTCTCCTCCCCTATCTAACTCCTTCCTCCTCCTCGTCCCCCCCCCCCGCGCCTCGCTCCTCACAAATGACCGAATGACACTGCGGGTGAGATAGTGGCGGCAATAGAGGTGTCATCCCTCCACTCTCAGCCTCCCCCTGCCCCCTTTGACCACCTCCCACCTCCCGTGTGTCCCTCCTCCCCTGGCCTCACCTCCCCTCCGCTCCCTTTGCCATTTTGTGACCACCTCCCACCTCCGCTGCTCCTTCCTCCCTTCTTCTCACCTCCCTTGACCGCTCACTTTTCCGTTTTGACCACTTTTTCCGGTGTTCCTTCCATCCATACTCCTTCTCCGCCTATTAGTCTCGTTTTCTTTTTTTTTCATATGGCCACGCATGCTTATCATTCCAGACATTACACGCGATCCATGACGTGTGAATGGTCTATTCTGGGAAGATCCCACCTCCGCCTTCAGTAACGCATGATTATACTTTTTTTTTCTTCTAGAAAAGAAGAGTAGATAGCTTCCCCCTCACCTCCTTTCATTTATCATAGTATCCAAAGATATCTTTATCCAGAGATCATATGCTTACAATTAGACAGGCCCATGAAATTCTGAAATTGAACAGAAAAAACGCTCATCTGGCTTTACCTCCCGTGTAGTAGCATGAATTATCCTCGAAGCTGTCTCTGTAAATACCAGGATTTAGTGCTTCCATCTAGGCTTGTAAGGGGGGATGTGATCTCTCTTTAGTGATGCAAAGGGATATTTTCTCATCCTATATTCTCGATTTTTGTTTGTCTCGCTTTCCGGATGATTAGGCATACTGATAACGCTGGGTGCTCCCACAAGTTGCCATCAAGCTCGGAGGCAACTCGTGCGATTTGTTTGATCACCGGGCGTATTGAGAGACCCTTATAGGAGTAGCCGGGTGTTGAGCGGCATCCTAAGCTAGAGAAAGGGAAGCAAAGAAGGGAAGGGGGGAGTGGATGGTCTAATCTGTGCCCCCTCTACCCCCATCTTGCCCCTCCTCCTCCTCCTCCCCTCAGAGGGCCAATAACAGAGTGTGAGTGTCAACTCCCCCTCTATCCTCTCTTCTCAATGTATGCGCAGAGGTCAGATTCTGACCCGCCCATCCGATCCATCCGCGAGCGGACTCGCTCACCCCTATTATGCTCTTCCTTCCTTCCTTCCGCCCAAGGAATGATCTCGCGCTTTCTCTGGTGTTGCTCACCTAACAGGCCCCCCTAATAACCCGTCTGATGTACCACGAATTTGTGCACAATTAGGTGATAGGTGGCCTATGAGGTGAGCAATACCAGAGTAACTATGATCTCTAGCTGCCCTGAGATGAGAGACTGGGGAGAAATGAGACCCCCCCCGTGCTTCCTCCCCTCCTTAAGGAGCAGGGGCGGAAAGAGCAGGGACAACCACCATCCCCATATTGGATAACAGATGGCTCGGAGAATCGAGTAGAGTGTGGCTAAGATTACTCGCCAGACTACAGGGGATAGGGCAATAGCAGTGCAGATTGAATACGGTAGTTTGGCAGAGCACGATCGTGATCACGACTTGTTGCACCCGCCACGGTGCATCGGAATGCTCATTGACGGCGGCGGCGTCGCTGCCCTCTCGATTCGCCGTGCTTTCTCACCGCCGCCCTTCTGCCTGTCTGCCGCACTCTCTCATTTCTATGTGCTCTCTACCCCCCGCAGTCATTCTCTCTCTCGCTCGCTCCCCACTGTTCTTTCCCCCTCCTTTCTTTCTCCTCGTCTCGCCTTGTGTATCTCACTGAGTGGCTGTGCGGAGGGCCGAAGGAGGAGGCTTCCCCCGTTCGATTCCACTCTATTTCCACCCTTTGTTGGGCGAAAACGGCTCGAATTTGGCGCAAAATGGCTACTTGTTGCGGAAATTTGAGGAAAATTGGCTATTGATCGATCGCGCGCGATTCGTTGTTTTAGCATCATTGTTGTCCAATTTCCGCTTTTTATTGAATATGTGGTTGTTAGCGCGCGGAATTTGGCCCACTTTGAGAGGCAAGAGTGCCAACATTGATCGAAAGGCGAAAATCGTTGTAAATTCCTCGGTGATCGACTTGTTTTGATGGCGGTTTTCCATCTATCTATCTATCTACTCCTCCCTCGCCACCGCTCCGTCATTGTTGCCACGAGTCAGTTGTCAATCTAACTGATGAATTCTTGCTGCCATTTGATCGGATTACTGCCCGTGATTCTACCTATCTGTCTCCTTTTTGCTCGTCTGACACCTTCTGTACAATTGATAATAGACCCGGCGCTGATAGCTGCAGACACAAGTCGCGCTTGCAAGTCGACTTAATTTGGCGGCAATTATATTTTTTATTTAATTATTGTTAATTTGAAATAGGTGCAATTGTGGAATTGAAATAATAGTCTAACAGAAAGCAAGTAATGATCGTGAAACACTGGTCTACCGTTTCCACTTTTCGCAACAAAAATATTTCTTGCAATTTTCGCGCATTCCACCCTCGTTTTTTCCTTGTCGCTTTAGTTTAATTAAATTAAAGCCCTTTAATTGCTCTAATTGTATTATTTGCCCACTTGCTGACTCGCGCGCGTTTGCTCCCTCGATCAAAGCTGTCCGCGGTTCAAATGGTGCGAGGAAGCGAGAGTTTCAAAGGGGAGAAGAGTAGAAGAAGTGAGATTGTTCGGCAGCAGCTTGTTTATTGCCATGGGAAAGCGATCGTTTTGAGAGTGGAGGGGGGAGTTGCCGCCGCAGTATTTCAGCCTCCCAGATTGCCGCTTCACTGATTGTTCAAGTACTTGCAAGAGTGGTGAATCCGTATTATGTTTGTTTTTCTTTGAAAATTCGCGTGTTTTTTGTAATTTCGTAATACCCTTTTCCTATCTATTTTCGTCCCTCGAGTCTCATTTGACCTTTGTGTGTGTAAACGGGAGGCGGGAGGAGTGAAATTGCTAGCGATCCCCTCCTCCGCCGAGGAGCGCGCGCCCCGCATATTAATGACTAATTTCCCGTCTCTGCCTCCTCGGCTGTCCGTTTTCCCATTCCATTCATCTCTGTCCCTTCCCCTTCTTCCCTCCCTTCCCTTCTCCTGAGGAATAGGAGGCAGTACAATTCAGAAATGAGCCGAGAGAAGAAAGAAAGAAAGAGACGGGGGTACTAGAGGCGGAAATGTAAGGGAGAAGGGGGAGCAAGAGGTGGTGTAGTGACACAGCGCAGCAGTTTTCCTTCTTGCCTCTACTCTGATCGCACACTATCTCGCCTCACCCCCTCCCTCTCCTCGTCCACCTCATTATCGTGTGTTTCCCCACCCTTGTCCCGCCAGATTGCGCGCCAGATTTGAACGTGTTGGCGAAGAGCCAAGTAATCATCAGCCTTTCGTTGCAGGACCGGCGCCCCGCGGGATACGGTAGCGAGAGCAGCGGATCGATAAGTGAGCGGAGAGAGAGCCTCACCATGTACAACAACCGGCATGGAGTGAGTATTATTTATTGTCAAAAAAGAGGCAAGTATTGAAGTGGTTGCTTGATAGGGAAGTAGTAACTCCAGTGAAACACGAGTCTGACGAAAATTCAAATTCCAATGCTAACTAAGCCTTTCTTTAATTGTAGAAGGTTGCACTAAATATCTAACTAATAGAAATTGCCTTCTTGGCAGCAAGCGGGCCAATCTGAAATCAATTGTGAAACTCATAGATACTACAATTCATTCTGGAGAGGCGCTTCTTCGGTCACTGTCACTTTATCTGTAGAAAATATGTATACAAAACATGTTTTCACCATGAAAAATAATATAAATGCAATAATAATATAAATAATTATACTCTTGCAGCAAGCGGGCGGGTCGCGTGGCGGCGGTGGCGGCGGCAATCCCTTCCTGGACGCGCTCGAGAAGCTCAAGGACGATTACAATCACATGCAGGCACAGCTCTCGGTCAGTGACTTGTATTGGTTGCATTTGAAGCCTAAATTGTTCTGGAATATGCGAAAATAGACATTATGGGATTTGTCTGCGAGACCAGGGTGATTGGTGCTGCACGTATAGTACAATACGAAGATGAATGTGAACTGTGCAATTCTGTTGTTTCCTACGACCTCAAATAAAATAAAAATAAAGTTTTACAATAATAATAATCACACTTGCAGTCACAACGCGCCGAGCTGGACAAGATGAACGCGGAGAAGGAGCAGCTGCAGCGACACTACATGATGTGAGTGGAATATTATTGATCGATTGGGTGTTACGGTAGGTAGTTATTGATATTGGGGATTAGGGTATGGATTGGAGTTTATTGATTTATCAACGTGGAATGCTAAGTTGTGAAAGATAAATAACGTGGCGAATTCATCCTGTTTGTTTGGTGCTGCGCCGCTGAAATCGGGGTTTTGGAATGCGAGGATGATAGGTTGAGGTGATTCTGTTCAAAAAAAGGAACAATAATGTTCGGCGGTTACTGTAATTGGTATCGATTGGGTCACATATCTAACTGATTTCTTGGCATAACGGTACCAATCGATAATCCCCCTTGCAGGTACTACGAGATGAGCTGCGGCCTGAACATGGAGATGCAGAAGCAGAGCGAGGTCGCCAAGAGGTAAATTATTGATATTTTTTCTTCAGCATCCACCGATGATCGGACTGATAGCATTTCCAAAAACTTAGTAGTATTCGTGAAGCGGGAATGTCCGTGGTGGTAAAACTTCAAAATTTCGGGCTTTTTTTTGAATTTTTAAATCAGAAACGTTCAAAACAAGTTTAAAGGCCTTGCGACTTTGGGCTGCAATAGTTTTCCATATACACAATAGCTCCTTTGCTATTAATAAACAAGAAAAAATAAGTAATAATTAAAATATTCCCGTTCAGAATGACGGCCCTGCTGCAGTCGATGCTGCAGTACGCGCCGCACGAGGCGCAAGCGTCGACCATCCAGGCGATGGAGCGGGCCAAGCAGGTTAATTATTTAATCAATTAATGCATTTGGATAATTTCGATGAAGTGCGACTCACTACATAGACAGGAGGTCAAGGAGCAAAATACGAATTGTGTGATTCGTGCTGAAAACGGAAGTGTTAAATGGCTATCGAGTATTTTTCTTCACTTGCAGAAGCCAACGATTAGCGTCTTATGCAATAGTTGTTGCAAGTGTAATGAAGCGCGAATGCGCCTAGTTTCGAACTTTCTTGATTTTGAACTATAACTGATACGTTCTCATGTTTTCAACTTAAAAATAATTATGAATCAATGACAAATACAACTATTTAATAACCTAAATTGCAGATCTCGCTGCAGGAGCTGCAACAGCTGACGGCCGCCAGTCAGGCGCAGCAGATGCTCGGCATGGCTGCAGGGCCGATGGGAGCGATGGGAGGACTAGGCGGAATGGTGAGCGAGGGGATATTGGGGAGAGGGTGTGCGCTAGAAGCGCCGGGATAGGGAGCATCTGAGCGAGAGACAATCCGAAATTTGTTTGCTATTCTAAATCGACCGTGTCGATAGCTTTGTGCATTTGGCAAATGCGAATGAGGGTTGGTGAAGCACGAAACAACTTGTTGTTAGTATGTGATATTTATTTTCGCCTTTGAGAATGGCTCATTGTATGTTGGAAAAATGGGAGTCGGTTAACGAGACGGTGAAACATTGAATCACAATTGTATTACAAGTCGTCCCCTCTGCTCCTAGTTGTCAGCCCTTGCTAACTCGGCCGCATCTCTGCAGGCTGGTGCACTCGGCGGGCCGGGAGGACTGAATATGGCCGCCATCGCTGCTGCCATGGGCGCCGGACTGCGACCGCCCGCCCCTCCCGGAGGAGGAGACGACAGACCAGGTATACGGTAGTTAGGGATTGGGGAATCGGTAGTGCAGTGGGTCGAGAAGATGTCCCGGTAGTGCAGAAGATGAACTTGAATTTCCATGTCATATAGGTCTGTGTGATGGAATATCAACATTCTTTTGATAGGAGTATTGCTAACGGTAGCGAGACTTGTAATATCGATTGACTTCCTTCCTTGCAGCACCCTCGTCCTCACGACAGTCGTCGTCGCGACAGCGCAGCGGTAGCCCCGCAGGAGGAGAGAAGAAGCCCAAGGTGAGTAGGGATAACCGATACGTACTACCACTGCAACACAATAGGACTGGGATGTGCGTACCTGCTGAAGCGGGGTACGGCAGCGATTACTCTGACTATCTGGAAGCGGGCATCAGCAAGACTCAGTTTTGCGTTTCAATGCTAACCCTAAATAGATTAGAGAAGCTTGCTTTGATCAGCAGCACTTGAAATTGTGCGAACAAAAATTTATATTTTTCGAAACTTTGTGTTCGGGTTTCGCCGTAGTTGATTTGTTTTCATTGGCTAGTATATTGACGATATGATGGACATTTCCTTTAGATTCAACAGCGATTTGTTTCTTCGTATTCTCACTTTTTGACGTGCTTAAAATGTTGTCTTCGCACCTTGCGTCACCCGTGTTTCACGCAGTGCATAAGACATTAGAGTGCTTTCAACGGGCAATAGTGACGTGTTTAACGAAGGAAAAATAAAATCAATAATATCTCTGCAGCTGGAGACGGAGGACGGCGACGACGACGAGATTGACGTGCAGGTACGGTATACTGATTGATGAGGATTACGATAGCCAGGCGGACCGCTAACTGACTTTATTTCACATTTTTTT
>LS488501.1:34089-54589 GCA_900490705.1 Pristionchus arcanus | reverse complement strand
TTCGAGTTATTTAATTAATTAGTTTACGTGTGATTTCGTGCGTGCGTGTCTCTCTGATACTTGGTCAGATCGGTGAGGGGAAGGGACATGACCTCCGTGGCGCAGTAGGGAAGCGCCTCGCCTATGATTTTGCACAGCTTGGATCGATGCCTCTCCAATGCATACCACTTTTGCTCTTTTTTGTTATGTTCAGGAGCTGATTTTTTAGATTGATTATTCGAAATGTGTGTTGTAGATGTTTATGATGACGATTACATCGCGCCAGATATGGGGACCTCGGCAAATGATTCTTCATGATTGCGCGTAGTGTGGAGATTTCAATAAACTGCTGCATTGCTGTGCACAATCAGAATCACAAGAATACGGCATGATAGCCGATTTCTCTAAAAAAAATCACCTCCTGAACATAACAAAAAAGAGCAAAAGTGGTATGCATTGGAGAGGCATCGATCCAAGCTGTGCAAAATCATAGGCGAGGCGCTTCCCTACTGCACCACGGAGGTCATGTCCCTTCCCCTCACCGATCTGACCAAGTATCAGTAGACACGCACGCGCGAAATCACACGAAAACTAATTAATTAAATAACTCGAATAAAAATAAATATGGGAACTTTTTGAAAACTGAAATCAGCTGTCCACTAGGTCCGCTTCGGCACCCAATAGGTCTCTTTCGGTAATTTTAACCTGCCCAGTTACCATTCCCTTGTGAGGGCTGCGCGTTGGATGCTAATGCGTGTGTGGGGTGCGGGCTGAGTGGCAGGTGTTGATGTTGACAGGATCCGATGACGAGGCGTGGAATGAGAAGGGTGAGAAGTGTCAATCAAACTGTTGGAAACAAATAAACAGACTGCATTGGAGGGATCGGGTAGATTATTTTGTACTTGAGGAACTAGAAAAGATTGGTGCAAGAACGGTAGATGAACGTATGAGGGAAGATTGAAGCTTGAAAGATGAGGGGGACAATCGTTCGAGTTTGTAGTCTGTTCGCCAAATGCGCTAGATTCATTATAACTGAAGCGGTCACTCAACTATGTAGGAAGTGTGGAGCATGAAACTCGTAGGGAAACTGTTAGAACTGATTATTTTTTTCCAATTCCACGAGCCGTGCCACTCATATTGTTTCGCGAACTCTAATGAATGCAAGAGCAATCTGCGAAACGTGAAACTGTCATGAAAAAATGTTTATTGTAAATCGAAATATAATTAAACAAATTCAACTTGCAGGCGCCTCCACTCCGGCTGCAGCTGCAGCGAAGAACTTCGCGGCGCAGCTCGGGCGGCAGCCGCTCGCCCAGCTCGACCCCGCGGTGAGTAGTACGGTAGCAGGGGTACGGTAGAAATATTGGTTGCTCCCTGAGAAATCGAACGTGTGAGTACGGTAGGTGTAGTTGGGATTACGGTAGCGGTTGGGTTACGAGGGGACTCGGGTTAACCGTATATCCGTGGGGAAGCGAATATGTGTCTAAATGTAAGATGTGAGGTCTGTGGATTACGGAAGAATTGTGGACAATTTATCGATAAATAAATGATTAATTTGCAGACGCGCATGATGATGCAGGGCATGATGGCGCCGAATGGGAAGGCGCCCTACTCGTACAGGGTCGATGGCACGGGTAAGTATTATCTATCGAAATAATAACAACAAAGAGTTGACGCATCTGCTAGGATGCAGTGGTGCAGTCTGGACGGCACGGTTTGTTTGTTGTTAGACTAACTCTGAATTCTGGGGCGTCGTTTTGCTATGTCGGTACTACGAGAACATGATCGTTCCTGCCCTATGGGCATTTAGGCATGTTTGTGAAATCGGGATATGTCGGGTAGGCATTCACAATATTTTTCATCGGCGGAAACCCAACAGAATCGCGTTGTGCTGCTGAAATGGTACCATGTCTTCTATGTGAATCCGGAATACAGCTTGTGGAATTCTCCAATCTGTCGCTTTGTATGCACTAGGCCAACTGTTAAATTCGCAGGAAATCTCGCGCCGACAATGTTCCCTCCCGATGCCCTGACCGATCCGGCCGTGCCCAAGAGCGTGAAAGCAGTACACGACCTGCCCCATGGAGAGGTGAGATTGGGTTCCTGGTTACATCTGGTGCCTGGTTCCGCAAACCAGGAGAAGTGATGCTGCACCAGTGGCATATGTTTTGGTTATACCACCTCAATTCGTTGGACCCGTGACTAGTTGTTCAAAAAAAGTAATAATTGTTAATTGCAGGTGGTGTGCGCTGTGGCGATCTCGAAGGACGCGCAGCGAGTGTTCACCGGAGGAAAGGGATGCGTCAAGGTACGGTAGGGAGGGGTACGCTAGGCTGCTATCGTAGACTGAAGAGCGGTACGGTATCAATGTATCGTAGAGTGTATGTTAGTCGTTTGCCGACACTGTCCACTGAATCGTGGTGAAGTAATCAATACGACGAATAGCGGCTACAGTAGGCAATGGAGTACGGAAGACCTACCGTAATCAAACTCAGATCTGGGACCTCGCAGCGAACACGTCGGTGGCTCGCGCGCGTCTCGAGTGCCTCGAGGACAACTACATCCGGAGCTGCAAGTGAGTACAATAATAGTTATGCTATGCAATTGAAACTACGGCGACGTATCGATCGATAGCGACCCATCGTCGCCTAGTTGTAGCAACTGCGAAACGCGAATTCAATTCCAAGTTTTTAAAATGTCGTAGGTAATTTCCCAAGGTGCTTCGTCGGCTACTCCGTAATGCCTTGTTAATTTAAGCCAGCGATTTATCGTTGCGCAGTTAGTACTCCTCTTGATAGGCTGGCAAATACCAATGATTCCTCGGGTTTTCCACCAATTATATCGTCTATGATCTTATGTATAGTGAGAAAGGGTAGCGTTGCCTTTTACCGGTTTAACAACCCCCTTTTCCAGACTGTTCGCTGAGGGCACGCATCTGGTGGTGGGAGGAGAGGCCTCCAACATCCTCCTCTTCGACATCGAAACGCAGAAGGAGGTCGCCAAGCTGGACACGACTGCCCAGGTACGGTAGGGGGGGGGGGGGGAGTACGGAAGAATTGGGATTCTGTGGCTTTTGTGCATTGTCATTTGTGTAGTAATTACTACCAAGTAGGGAGGAAATCTGCGGTAGGGAGGAGTTTTGTGGAACGAGAAACGTGCGGGTTCTCTTTTTATGATGAGATTTACAGTTGTCTTGGCGATACAGTAGCTTGCCTGCTGACGAAAGGTGCTAATCAATGCTCATTCACAGGCGTGCTACGCGCTTGCGCTCAACCAGGAGTCGAAGCTGCTGTACGCGTGCTGCGCCGACGGAGCAGTGGTGAGTGGGGGAAGGGGAAGCGACGCGAGCTAGACGCGCCGGGTTTGAAAGATAGGTGCCTCCAGAAGCGCACGTTGCGCTAGCTAGAGTGCTCAGCATGGAGCAGTCAGAGGCCGAAAAAAATTCGGTCCCTGAGCCTATGAATGCGGATGACACATTAAAAAGTATTTATAAAACAGCTAAAAATGGAAGCTGTTTTATACGAAATTGTGCACGAAATAGTGAACATAGGCGCCTGTGGTGGGTGACGACGGGTGGCTAGGGCGCAGGCTATTTAGTCAGTGCTCAATCGATATGTCAGCGTTGACCCATGTGACAGGGATGTGCAATTGATCTGACGCGAGAGTTGTGTAAAAAAGGAGAGATCAATAGACAGTTGGCTAATAAAAAAGATCATTTTTAAAATATAAAAATCGATAATCGACAGGTGATCTTCGACCTCGCGTCGATGCAGGAGGTGGCCCGGCTGCCCGGACACACGGATGGCGCCAGCTGCGTCGATCTGAGTGGAGGTGAGTGTGTAGAGGTGTATGAAATGTGTAGATGTGTGGCGAAATGTATATGAGAAAGAAATGTATGAGAAGTGCCTCGGGACGCAGCGATATCTTTCCCTGAATAGGGCATTCTCTGAATATCCAGCAATGTTTGACTGACAGGACTGGTTGCTGGTAGTTTTGCCGTTTCATTGGTTAGTTGAAGTTAGATGTAGAATGCGAAATCGATCTACAGGGGATTTATTGTAAACCAACAATGTGCATTCCTCCAGTGGACGGACGGTGTGAAGTGAACACAAACTAATACAGATCGGAGACGAAAATCAAATTCGCTTTCATGTTTCACGTCAGCTGTATATCTGCTGGAGAAGTCCCTATATTAGTGGATTTACAACCGTTGGCTTCTACACAAAATATCGGATTAGCTTTGGGTTTAACATTGAACATGCGTGTTCCCGTTGAGCGAATCACTTTAGCGATGTCTCCTATTGCTTGCTTAAAAACCAGTTAATAAAATAGTCTTCACTTTCTCGTTCCATGTGCCCTGAATAGTGCGAAAACTTTACCTTCGTTAATTTATTCTATTTGCTTCTCAGACGGGCTGCGACTGTGGACAGGCGGCCTGGACCACACACTTCGCTCGTGGGACATCCGCGAGCGACGGGAGCTCAGCAATATCGACTTTGCCAGCCAGGTACGGTAGTCGGTGAGGGGGATACAGTAGCCTGATTGGTGCACACATGGATTAGTCCAGTACCAGAAATCTTGATTGCTTAATTGGCGTAGTCCTGTTTCTGAGCCTGTTCGGTTTGAGTTTCACCAACTCCTTTCTGACAGATACTCAATGCTCACTTGAGAGTAAGTATTAAAAAAAGATGTATGTTCCAGATCTTCTCGCTCGGGTGCTCGCCCACCGAGGACTGGGTGGCCGTCGGGTTGGACACGAACCAGATTGAGGTACGGTAGTGTAGCATCATCAATCGACCTCTGTATCGAACTAATTTCCTAAATTTATTGCCAAATGTTATAATAGAAAAAATAGAAAAGAACTCCAAAATTCGACCTGGTTTGTGTGTGTTTCACCAATAATACTTGAGACAAGTTTCTGTTTCAGTAACACTTCACCACTTGAGCGAAAAATGAGCATATTCAAATAGTGTACGATCGTGTGTTGAGGATATATGTTGATTACCGTATCGGATTTTAATTCCTGATCTTTGATCTTTCCTTAAATTGATCTCTGATCTCTGCAGGTGGTGAACACGGCGCCGGGCGCGAAGGACCGCTACCAGCTGCACCGGCACGACTCATGCGTGCTCTCCCTCCGCTTCGCCCACTCGGGCAAGTGGTTCTGCACCACCGGCAAGGTACGGTAGTCCGACGTTTATTTTACGGATGGCCGTAATTACCTGCTCTTAAGTTTTTTCACTAGTCAGTGATGTGTTTCGTCAATAGCTTGTATCATTAGTTTCTCAAGGACTTTAATGAGCTTGTTGGAAAGTATATTCCCAATAAATACCTACCGTCTCCCAGAAGTACCGTAATCTTCCGCTCAGGACAACCTGCTGAACGTGTGGCGGTCGCCGTACGGTGCGCTCTCCGTGCGCGCGTCGGAATCGTCGTCCGTGCTGTCGTGCGACATCTCGCACGACGATTCGGTCATCGTGACGGGCAGCGGCGAGAAGAAGGCCACCGTGTACCAGGTACGGTAGGGGGATGGGGTGGTGTGGTAGGTACGGTAGCACCAGGGAAGAAATGGTACTGTAGTCTGTATACTGGAGATTTGGTACTTTGACACGTTGATTGAATGTAGATGAGAGACGGACATGCACTGGATTACTGTAGTAACGTTTATTGATTGCAGGTGCAATACGAATCCTCATCGTGAGCATGGTGACGTGATCGACTGATCATTTCTCGATGGGCGGATCTCAATGTCGATCCCCTCGACAACACCGTTTTTATTGTTTTTCACTGTATTTATTTGGATGTTTTGTAGTAGTAGTTTCGTACTATCATGTGTAATATTGGACCGTTTTTATCCACAGCCAACAAGCTGACCTCTGTCTTGATTCTCCTTTTTTTTTTGGTATTCCCGTACCCTCCTCACCCACCTCTTCCAGTATTCATTACACCACCCCGTTTTACCCGATTGTGTATATGGTCTACCTGACATCAATCAACTAATCAGTAATTATCACAAACACTGCATTTTTGATCTAATCAAACTGAGGTATTCCCCTGGCACCATCTTCCGATTGTTCTCATCTCCCGTACACACACGCACTATCCTACGCAAATTGCCTTAATCCAGTATCCCTATTCACTTGCTTTTCCGTATCTGCTCGTTAGCAGCTGCTTCTTCTTCTTCTTTGGTTCCGTTGTGCGAAATGTTTGATGTGTTCACTAGATATTTACCACACCAATTAATACGAGGTCTAATTTTGTTTCCCAATAAATGCGTTTTTACAAAGGACAGAAACATCATTTGCGGAAAATTTTCCGTAATCGATACCTTGATCGCAATTCCGATCCTACCGTAATCACAAATGTTCCCTAGCGAGCTAACTTCTAGAACAGCAAACTTTGCAATAGCATACAGACCCAGTATTGCAACAGTGTAGATGATCGACTGTACACGTCAAGTGTCAACGGTTTTAACGAGGTCCAACGAAGAAAATTCGAAAAGAAGCAGAGTTCTCAATTGTTCAAGAAGATAAGGCATGACGATGCAAACTGAATCTCAATTCCCATTCTCTGTATTGTTTCCAAGCCTACCCTGGGAATATCCAATGTGCCATTGAAATAGCGACAGTATCGCAAATTATTTATTATGATATATGACCAGAGTAACAGCTTATTATACAATCTATCCCCCAGGCCCCTCGGCTACTACTCTTCGTCACAACCATCATCAACTCGGGGTTTACTCGTACACCCACGAGTTGATGAAGGGGGAGTTGTAGTCGTTGATCTCGTCGGCCTTGAACCAATGGGCGATCTCGCGGTTAGCGGAATCGACGGAGTCAGATCCGTGGCAGATGTTGCGTCCGGTCTGAAATTATACAACTAACAAAGCTTCTTGAGCAAATAAAGTACCTGGATGGAGTAGTCTCCGCGGATGGATCCAGGGGCAGAGGCCAGGGGGTTGGTGGCTCCGAGCATGGCACGTCCCTGCTTGACGATGTCGAGTCCCTGAAAAAAAGAATTAATTAGAAGAACAAAACGAAAGCATAATAGAAGCAACGAATACAGTACCTGCCAGACCATGGCAACCACGGGTCCGGAGACCATGTAGTTGATCAGGGAGGGGAAGAAGGGCTTGTCCTTCATTTCGATGTAGTGCTCCTCAAGATGAGCCTTGGAGGCAGTCATCTGCTTGAGGGCGACCAGCTTGTAGCCGCGCTCCTCGAAGCGCTGGATGATCTTGCCGACGAGTCCACGGTGGACACCGTCGGGCTTGATCATTATGAAGCTGCGCTCGTTGTTGGCCATCCTGCAAAATATCGAATGAATACGAGAGCGAGGAAAATGGAGCAAATAGTGTGGAGTGAACAGCGAGTGAGAACGGGTGCATAGGTGAAGGTCAGAGGGCGGAGATTTAGATAAATAGTACGGTAACCAGAGAAGTACGCTATTCACAAACATGACATGAATTACAGAAGTTCGCTACTCGCAAACAGGACAAGAAAGAAAGAAGATGACATCACTTAGTAATCAGTCGAAGTTGAGTAGAACGAAGCGAGGCTTCGGATGCGATCAGACGGAAACCGCGAGAAAATCCAGTAATAATAGACATGGTTAGTTGGAGAGCGAGTAGGTTAGTGGACCAGTCGGGACGAGGAGAAAGAATAGCAATGAAATGGAGAATGAGCATCGAGACAGGTCCAGACTAAATTGGATTGAAAATGGCATGCAAATAAAGGAAGGAAAACCGACTTAGTGGGACATCCATCTCGATCGCACGTATCAGTAGAGTGTGCGAGCGAGAGAAGAGCCAGAATCGAGCACCATAGCAACCGAGACATGGATGCGAAATGGATCGAACTCCAAAAGCGGCAAAACAACCTAAAATTGAAAAATTCCTCGGTTACGGTATTCAGGCAATTCCGTACGGGACCTACTTGCGCTCAGTCCTTGGCGTTTTGCCAAAAATCTGCCTATTTTCCGGTCAAATATTTTCCGGCTGGTCGATCACGGTAACTCGTGCTCATTTTTGACCGCTTGATCTACCGTTTGTCTTCTTTTGTTGCTCCATTGTTTTCGTATAATTCTATTCAGTCTTGGGCTCTTCATTCTAATGACCACTATTATTCACTTCGCGTCAATTTTAGCGATGTTATAGCTTGTTTATTTGATCGATCACGATTTGTTTATGTTTCGATCTCATGAGAATATCGCTTTTTATACCCTTTCCGCCAAAATATAGTAATAAATGACCCTACTCTCTTTCGCAAATGCTTATCTCCGTTCAGTGCGCGCTCATCTCTCCCCTCGCTCTTTATCACCAGCCTGTTTTCCGCGGAGATTGTAGTAATAATCGTCTCACTCGTTCTATTCACGAGTGAATTCACGGGTGTTGCTTGCATCGATTGTATGTATGAGTCAACTCGTTCGTCCCCTAGAAACGCTATGTCGCTCCTCTCCTGATTGTCTCCTTCCCTCCTCTTGTCTTCTCTCCTCCGTAATAGCTTCTTACGCGAAGGGTCTTTGCTCTTTTTCGAGATTGCTTCGGGTCCTTTTCCCGTTACCCTCTTTAAATCATTGTCCAGAGCAATCCATGAATTGTTGATCAGTTTGCGTTGGCGTGTAGGTATTTCAACCATTTTTTCTCTCGAGAGTTTACTCATTCTATGTTTTTGCCTAATCTAATGATTCATTGTCAGAGATGGCCACTAGCCAGTGACCTGCCTCGACTCTCCCGTCACTTCCATCTTTCATCGCCTGCTCTACTAACACGGTGAGCAAATTTAATATTATTCATGCACATCTAGTCACTGTGAAATGTATTATTCAATGAGATCACGTCTTTCCGTGATAAACAGAAAATAGAATGAGCAGGGCTGATAAAGAATAGTCATTTGACATTTTTTCCAAAAGGCTACGTTAGTGTCTTTCTATCGATCTTTGCCGGTAAATGTGAACCTAGTTTCCGTAACGGATTCAATCCTTTGATAGGGGCTGATCTGTCCTTTATACAAACATGGATTATGTTGCATTGCACGTGAAATACTGATATTTTATATTAGAATTGATGAGATCATTGAATGTGTTTAAAATTCTTCAAAAGAAGATCAATAATCCCCTTTTCCAGTCGCGTTGTTTCACTCGACGCCCTTCCTGCTCGCTCCTCCCCGGTCACGCCGTCTGAGAGGAGGAGGATCCACCTACAGTATCTCCGAAGGCTACCGTACTCCCGTCGCCTCACCTACCGTACCCCCGACCACCGTACCCATGACGCCAGCTACAGGCTCGGGCGAGGAAGGGCACAGCAAAAAGTGAGCTTTATCGATTTTTGCGAGGGGTACTGAACTATTGGTATACTGTAATATCCTCCTTACTAATATTGCTAGTATTGTTTCTGTACCTAACAGGGTCTTGTAAGAGTCCTTAATGAAACTGTGTTGCAATTATCGATTGTTTGATTGGGGTTACTGTAATCTAGGTATACGGTATAATTATCGATTTTCAGATCTATCGGTGGCGTTCTCTACAAGTGGACGAACTACGTTTCCGGATGGCAGCCCCGCTACTTTGAGGTTTCGAGTGTTTGATATATTCTCGATTGTGAGAGCACAAGCAGTGGGCCTATGTCAGACATTAAAATAGAGCATAGAAACGTAGAGCAACACGACAACATTCATTCTTATAATGAGATTCTTTAATTATATTTAAATATGTCTTTACCATTCCCATCAGTGGTGAGCATCAGACTGATGAACATTTTCCGGGATCGGGGCTATAAACAAAATTGATCTTTTACAAAGCAAATCGGAAAACTTGGAGTATAGCCCTATATCTTCTCCCTGCTCATCTCAAATCCCCCACATTCAGATCTCGAATGGGACGCTCGTCTACTACAAGTCGAAGGCGGAGAGATCAGCCGGCTGTCGAGGATCGATCTCGTTGAAGTCTGCAAGGATTGAGGTGAGCTCATATTTTTTTTTGTTCGCATACCATCTATAAAGTAATTGAAGGAAGTTGCCAAGAGTTGGTTTTAGCAACCCAGTGAAACACGAATTGTAACGGTGGCCTTTCGTTTTATTCCGAGCTAGTTGTAGAGCGCTAGTGAGTGTATGCTGATTTAAATTTGAGTTTTGAATACGGGAAGATGGCTGAAAACAGTAGTAGAGATTGTGAAACATAGCTGTCGCAACTAGTCCATGAAGGAAAATATTTTTTCTGACTTTATCTCTTCATTATCGAATTCAGGGAGCCAAGAGATATAAGGTGGGGTGGGGGTTCCAAATCCGCTGGAAGAATTTCGGATCCCCTTAAAAATAGGGCATCACAGCTTTGGGGACGATGCTCACTGAACTGATACAGAACGGTCCATTTTTTAAATTTTTTTTATTTATTTATTATATTTTTATTTCAGCTGACGGACGACTTCTCCAAGTGCGAGTTCTCGGTGCGCGTCAACGACGACATCGTCTGGTATTTTATTTTATTTTAAATAACTAAATAATTAAATTATGATTTTAAATTATAAATTGATTATCTTGACCTCCTTTGATGGACTAATGACAGAGTTAGGTTAGCCGTAGCTGTTCAATTCGATTACGGCAGAATTCCATCGGCTTACTGTAGTTATCTGATTACGGTAGGTTACCGTACCCATACCAGGTACCTCAAAGCCGACTCTCCGATGTACCGGGAGCGCTGGCACAGGAGGCTGACGGCGGACACAGTGAGTCAATATCGATTTTTCACGGCTCAAAAATTTGTAAAACCAGGAAATTTTCTGTTTCGCGACATAGCCATGTAGACGAAGTGATTGCTGTTTTGATTTCTCTGGGCTTCCTAATTGAAAATTTTCAAAAGCTTTAAGAGGGCGCATTTTTGAATAGGATTGTGTTCCGAGTCCTTTTTTTGATCGATTGTGATAATCCTCATAGTGCACCACGCGCGAATAAAGTGCACTTGAGTCACCAGTGCATTCCCTGTTTCACGTTCCGTTCTTATCTCGATGGAATGATACTCATTGATAGGTAGATGGTTCCGAAGCCTAAAAATGAAGTAGAAAGAGGAAGTGACCAATCGCCTTGAAGGGGATCGTCTTCTCACTGACCACACTGTTGACTTTCCTACATACTCATCCCTTTCTTCCCCGAGAAAAAGAGGAGGAGGAGGGGGGGGCGAAACGGGGGACGGTTATTGGCGTGCTGTTTACACACGCGCTTCCGTCTTTTCTCTTCTTTTCTCTGTTTTTTCTCAGAGTGATGAGAGATAGGGTGAATTGGAGAGGGCACAGTGTATATTCATCGATAGTAGAATAGTAGTGACTCATGGATCAGTGGACGATCGGATTGCGAGTACAGGCAGGGACCAGGAGCATCGGGGGTTCAGGTGGAGGGTAACTAATGTGAGAGTTCGAGAAGGTAGTTCGTGAGGATGATAGTACGATAGGAATTTTGTTTCTATCATTGGTTTTCTCAATTCGGACATGGTGGATGGCTGTTTGTATGGCGTTGTTGCTTACAAATAGCTCACCATTGATTGCACTCGGAGTTGCGGTTGGAAAGCCCTAATATCATCTGGATTTCCACGCTACAGTAGTGTAGTGATGTCACGTCCTTATCGCCTCTGCCATTTAGCAAAAGGCAAATTCAGAGCGACCTTACACCTACTTAATCAGCCTATCACATTTAATTCAGCGAAAAAACCATCTCGTTTAGCATTCACCCCCTCTTTCCCCTCCCTGTCTGTGCTCTCCCCTTTCCCTTCTCTCCCTCCCTACTGATTCCGCAATTCACCGAGATAGCGTGTCTCCCTCCATTCTTTTGCCCCAGTTGATGTTAGATATGACGATTGTGGCTGACTCATGCTCTCGTCTCCTCACTTTGCTTTATCTCTCGCCAGTCAGAGATACGGAAGAGTATGGACAATTGAGAGAGTCATTGCTCATCACTATGTGTTTCAACTATCGTCCCACCCTCTCCCGTTGCATACATTCCACAATATTCAGGATTACTTCAATAGCTAGGAACTTCCGCGTTTCGGTCTTGGGTTATCTGTGCAGGTGTATTGGCTTATTAATAGTAGGTCCGATCCGAGAGAACATAAACAGTTGAGAGAGTCATTGCTCATCACTATGTGTTTCAACCACCGTCCCACCCTCTATTGTTGCATATATTCAAGATTATTCAGGATTGTTGCTGTAACTAGGAACTTCCGCGTTTCAGCTATGGGTAATCTATGCAGTGCTACTGGCACGCTAATCTTGCTCCTTCTCTGAACGATAAATTCAATCCCTATCTCACATTGATGATTTGTAGTGTTACAAACAATTCCACAGCGCATCCTCACTACGCGGTATATAAGTTAGATCTGTATCCGACCTAGTTTCACCATCTTATCAGTAAGAATCATGGTTTCGCATCTCCCTTTCAACACTTGTAGACTAACAATCGATCCTGCATCCTACCAGTTACGCAAAAAGCCCTCACCTTTCCCTTGTTCGCGTCCTTGCACGTTCCGAGTAGGGATCGCGAGGAATATGGAGTGCAAGGGGATGGAGGAGCTGAATGAGCTATTCCACTCTATGAACGGCGGCGTTGCAACAAATGTTTTTTTTAACGAAGTGTCCTTTTGTGCTGTACTGCCCTGACCCATGAAAAGAGATGTCATGCCCTCTTTCGCAAGTAATGTTTTTGTTCGACTCCCTACCAGATGTGGCATCTGGTAGCGTTGTTTCATTCACCTTTTTGTTTCTACAAGTGACCTTCTCTAATCCGCTATGTCTCCCAGTGGCTGTGCTCGTATGCCTCGAGTGTTGACCTGATTTGTTATTTTGCCTGTCGGCACAGTCAAACTCGTGGGCCGCGCGTGCCCTTGTCCCATGTTATTTTGTCCAAGAGGCTCGTTCTTTCTTCCTTGTGGCTATTTTTCTCATCCCGCTGTCCCTTTCTCCAGTCCCCATCACTTCCCTCTCCTCCCCTTGAGTGTTCAGTGAGTCAGGCTGTTGCAGCGCCTCTTTTTCTACTAGATGTAGCCATTCCCGCCAAGTGGTCATTTTAACGACTCTCTTTTCTGAGTTGGATATTTTGGCTATTGTTTTCATGGAGTACAAGGAAGAATCAGGAAGTTCCACTGGTGCAGCGATGTTAAACCAGGCGTTTCGGGGTTTGTCAATTTTCATTTGAGAGCAAGCGTACCAGCGAGAGTGATGTACTGCAGATTGCTTAGCTGAAAATATAAATAAAGAATCGACATGGCCACTGAGTTTCCGGATCATGCCAATCTTGGTTTCCCACACGTTACATAAAAATATAGTAGACGAATACAATAAATATTTCTCATTAGTTGCTCGAAAATGAATGAGTTTACACTTCGTTGATTCAGCACAACGATTAATTATTGCGTAATTTCCTTCCGCCATCTTTGCTTGGGCATTTCTCTCATCCTTCGATTCATATCTGACCAACCCATCTCTGCTGTCCTATTGTTTTCGATTTTATTTGCTTCTTTATATATTGTGTCGGATTGCGCGAATAATTCGAAAATTGGCACTAATTAATTGTTCATTAGATGGGCCTCTTCTCGAACTTGCGAAAGCGATCGATCCAGAGGAGAATGAATGAGAAGGTTACGGTATTGTTGGGGCTGGGGTAGTTTAGCATTGAGGGATTTGTATTTCGAATTGTGAAATGGTATCTTGCTAGGCATTTTCATTTCCAAATACATTAGCCACAAGGTGATTCGACGGTGCAGTTGGATTACTTGGGAACACTGGAATGAGATTGTACAATAGCATGTGTTTGCTTGATCCAAATAATAATATTGAAAAAATCGCTCGATCGGTTCATGTACTGGGGCTCTTTAAGCACGCTGGAGGTAATTCGTTACAGGAATTTTAGTATTATCCGCCTTAGAAACGGCTAAAAGTGAATATTGGGAACTCAATGACACTAGGCGATCAGAAGTTCCAGTGTGATTACATGAGCATGAAAATAATTTTTCGTCGATCGTAGCGACATATTTAGGATAGGGATAAAATAATATTGAGCGCTAGAATGGAGGATGATTAATCGATACCTACCGTACTCACCCTCCCTTCCCTTCAGGACTCGGACTACTCTTCGAAGGGGCACTCGCGCACGCCGTCCGTCGCGTCGAGCACGCTGTCTGGCCAGGCACAGTACTCGCCGAGTGGAGACGGGCAGAGGGTGAGTATCGATCGATAACTACCGTAATATAACACCTGTTGGAAGTCATATACCGTAAGATTTCGGCATGATCTCATAGCGTGAACTGAGGGAGGAACGAGTTTCCTCGCGCGGACAAAAGGCGAGAGGAAAAGAATGAGAGAGAAAAGGAAAGGGCGTAGGGGGAAAGTTCGAAGTAATGATCAGAGTTAGGGGAAAGGGTGTAGAGAGTAACAGGAAGGGGGAGTATGCGGAACGTTGCGGATTGTTTTTTAGCCAGACTCTATGAATTTTCTTGCTTTCGTTGATTTCCCCTGCCTATTCTAGTCAATACAAGGGCCTGGATCGTCTCTAGAGTTCGAGTAGAATGGAGGGGCGCGAGCTGAGTTGGCAGTATCGAGTTTCCCCGCCTTTGTCGCTTGGTCGTATTGAGTGAGTGGTAGTTCGCGGTTTCACTGTTAGATCATTATAAGGCTTCGTTTAGTTTTTCCAATATTTGTCTTATTGCGAGTTGAACTTTCCACAAATATTAGCAGCATTCACAAATTCACTTTTACTTCAGTTCACACGCCAGGTTTCTTTTCTGTTTCATTAATATACCATAAGTTGACGGAAAGTTTAATGTATGTACTCGATAAAATAATTAAATTCAGTGCTTCATAGGAACTTTAACGTTCGGTAATTATAATGCTATTTAAATTTAATAAACTAATTAATAAATTACCTCCATTACAGCAGGCTCTGATCTCGGAGCGCTTGCTCGAGTTGGGCGCGTACAGAGAGTTGTGTGCAGCACAGATGGCTGAGATCGAGAAGGAACTCGAGGCGGTTGGTCTTTGATATTATTATTTATTTATTTGTCGTTGTTTTTATTAGTGAACTTGTTGGTTTTGTTGTTGTTTTCATCGAAAATGGTGTAGATTGGATCTGTGTGATTTTGGGCTCTAGGTGGTTTCGCGCTCACAGGAGGGGTTGTATGTGAAGGTGAGCAGATGAATGCAATCGGCTTCTCGCACAAAGTTTAACAATTAGACCAGCATTCGGGTTGGTGTCTAGTTCAATGAGGGGAACTCGATTTAAGCCCCGACTAGCTCAAATTATGGCAGAATACATTGATTAGTTGTTTTTGTTGAAATCCTCACGTTCCGAGCACCATTGAGGTCTTTCCGGTTGTCCGGTTTACAGAGTCTGTGAAACTCTGATCCCACATCTTGCAGCTTTCCATCCCCCATAACCCGGCGCATCTAGAACATCCCCCTCTCAAGACCTGTCCATTGCAGCTATCCTCCTTCCATATCTCCACCCGTATCTCCCACCCACCCATATCTCCTTGTCTTTGCTTCGTCTAACCCGGCGCGTCTATAACATCCTTATTATTACCTTAATTCCAGCTCTCCTCCTCCTCCGCCCCACCCATCTCTCGGGCGAAGCTGCTCACGCTCAAGGCGACTCATATCGCCATGATGAGCAACATCGACCGGATCCTGCAGCTGACGGCGGAACAGACGGTTGGTTATTTTAATTAAATATACATTTATACATTATTTAAATAATATGGCGGTAGTGGGACTGTGGAGGGGAATATGGTTTTATATAGCAGTTGTTTTCCTTAAAGTATAACCCGGGATAATATTGTCAAACAGTGGATTTTGAAATATAAGAAAAAGTGATGAGGCGAGGAGTCACCGGGCGGCGACTTTGAACGGACTGTAGGTAGTCACTATTTGCGTATTTCGAAAGTAGTGCATGTTGTTCTCTTTGATAAGGCTAATGGACTGGTGAGTAAATAGGAAGTAGTCATTGTTTGCCTGCAGGACAGTTATTGTTTTTCTGTTTGGGCGGTTAACGCGAAAACATAACAGAGCGGACGTTGTTGACTGCCTGTTGTTAGATATTTTATTTTATTCTGCCTTCGTTGATGGAATCAAACTGATCGAGTCACCTCCCAGTAGTGTTGTTTTGCTCGAGTCAAACTCGCGAGCAACTCGCGCTCGCCGAGCTCATTTTAATATACTCGGATCGGCAAATCGCTCGCGAGTCAAATAAGAGAAATGACTCGCGAGTCGAATTCTTTGTTTCAACTTTCGATTGACCGAATGGTAAATAGAAAAATTATAACCAGAAATGTGCGTGTGAAAAACAGCTTTGCTCGCGAGTCGTAAACAACTCGCGAGTTGAACAAAGAAATCGACTCGCGAGTTGTTTACTACTCGCGAGTCAATTTTTCATTTTGACTCGCGAGCGACGAGTCGCTCGGAATAACAACACTACCTCCCAGCGCGCAGAATTATTGCTTGCTTGACAGAAAGTGATCACTACTTGGCCCTTCCTAATAGCACTTTCGAAATGGCGAAATCGTTGCGCTGATTTTTTGGGGAATAGTGCAACAAAGCGATTCTCATCGCATCACCGATGCGAAACGCGCCAAAAACGGAGCGAGAATCGGCTTACTCCAGTTTCCTCGTCTCTCCATTTCACGTGGTCTCTAGTCAGTTACGTATCGTAAGAGGCAAAGTGGATGGCGAGAGCCCTGTTGCGATAGGCTGGTAGAATGGTGGGACATGGTGGACCCTCTGAGTTACCCCTAGTCTCTTGCTGAATAGGAGCCTCGATAGACAACGTGATTGGGGAGAGTTGGCAGTTCGGATGGTGGACATAACGGAAATGAATTCCACCGCCCGACTATAGATCGATTCCTCACCCCGGGAATGCTTCTGTTCTCCTCATGTCTGTGTAACTGCACCAAGGAGGCTGTAGACCAGGAATATGTACGTGATCGAACATTTTCATAGAAAAACTGATGAGCAAACGGTTTGCACAAGGTGTGGAGGAGAGGGGTTATAAGTGTGATTATTCGTCTGTGGGCTTGCGAAGCTACCGATCGGGAATATGTTGGTAGAGCTGATATCGTGCTGTGATCGTTATGAACGTGCAACTGGTCTTTACGAATAAGGGATGAAACTGTGACCCACCAACATTTTTATTCTTTCCGAAGAGGCTGCGAAAGGTGCTGTTCTGCTTCAAAGTATTTCTAAATATTTATCTGAACTAAATTTACCAATTCCCCTCTGCAGGAGATGGTCCAAGTGCACGCGAGGCCTCCGGTGGGACTGGCTGCTGTGACAGCTGCAGCAGCTGCAGGAAGGAAGGAGGAGAATGGAGGTACGGTAGAATGAAGGGATGACTCATAAGGAGGGAAGGATGCGGTAGTATTCAGGGATGAGGAACGGAAGGAATCAGAAGTGGTATAGTGGCAATGAGTTAAAATATGTATTGCCTGATGGAATTTTTTTTTTATTTGAAGCTCATCAGAAGACTGAGCTTGTGTAGAATTCGTGAAGCGATAACGTTCCTTGAAAATGTCAAAATGTTTGGGAGCGTTTTTTTCGATGAGAGTTGCGCACTGGCCTAGCGGTGATTCTCCGTAGGACGCAAGTGTCTTGATTCACGGGATTGCTTTAACTTTGCCTCTTCCAGCCCCCACCTCGCCTACATTCACCACAGCGCCGCTGCCGTCGCCCGCGCACTCCAATGGTCTGGTGAGTTGGTTATTTAATTTCATTAATTAAATTTCAATATTTAATTAGATATGTGCTTCTTGTTTCGCTGAAATAGCAGGTGAAGCAGCCCATCACTTTTGCGCTGCATGAATATGCCAAGAGCTCTTGGCAACAGTCCTAGCTAGTACTGCGCCGAAATGTCGTTTTACAAAAAATGTAATGGTTGGAGGCCAGGGCGGGCAACATTGGAATTATCTACTCTAGTAATATATTTTTCGGCACGGTAAGATGTTGGAACGGTGGCGGAGGTGATTTCAACGATTCTTTTTCACCCTTCACATTTACGCTGCACGAATATGTCAAGATCTCTTGAGAGCGATCATAGCCAATGCTTTGATTAGTCCTACTGTATAAAATTCGTATTGTTCATTAATCAGGATCTGAGTAGTATCGAATGCTCGGAGTATCCATAGTGAGAGCGAGAGAGCGTGCAACACGAGGAGAGTCTCATCTGCAGACGCCCTCTCTCTAACTCGGTTCTCTCTAACCCGTCGCGTCTAGAACGCCCCCCCCCCCTCTAATGATCTATCCACCGGCTCCAGACACGAAGTTCCTCTTGCAGATGAGTGATGATGAAGAGTGCTGGCACGACGCTGACGAGGAGAGCGAGGAGAGACTGCAGGCGGGGAGGAGTGAGGAGAAGGAGGGGGGGGGGGGGTTACGGCAGGATACTGTAGATTGGTATGTAGAAGAGGAGTGGCTGATGGCGGAGAGAGGAGAAATGAGAATGCGATATGGGGAGATAAGCTATGAGGGTATTGGAACGCACTATCAAGTATCAAAGTAGTATCAAAGCAATATCAAAGCTTGGGCTGAATTGGCCAGTTGTAGGGTATGTGAAACGAGAGTTCACAGAGTTCAAACAATGTCTTTGGCGGGGGGGGGGATTGTTAATTTTGAGATCATCAGAGAATACTCATTGAAAGAGGTGGCCACCAATGCTGGAGCGGCGATTAAATTGGCAAGAAGAAGAATGGTTTTGTTTAAAGAATAAGCGCCGATCAAGCACCAATAACCGTTTCTCCCTCCTCCTTCCGTACACAGCTCTTCCTTGAAGAGGGGATACGGGGAGGGGAGTGTGCGATTGAGATTGCTCAAAATGGTTTTGCTTGCATAGTGAATAGAGTAGCACTGTTCTGATCTGCCTACTGCCGAACATATGCTATTAGTGGAGCATGGAATCTCCGGGTCGCCATTTCACAGTTTTCCATTCGTTTCATTTCACTTTATATTCCGTGCAGAAAGTCACTGTTTTTTTTCTACAGAAACACAAATGCAATCAGTGGGGACAAAGAGTGACAAATAGCAAAACAGTCAATCCCATATTCCCTCTCATTCTGCGATGAGGCGACTGCGCGCGTGGGTGGGTCGACGGCGCTCGAGCGATGCGGCAGAGCAGAGATCGGGTTAGTCTTTGGGAGAGGGCGCGAGCTAGGCGCGCCGGGTTTGAGAGAGCAGGGAGAGGCGTAGGAGTCTGGCAGAGGCGATCGCAAACTGACTTACCGTATCCCATTATCGATTGCTTTCCGTTCCAGACAGCCCGCCCGCGAGCGCGTCCCCACCGGCGCAGCAGCAGCTGCAGCAGTCGCGCGGGTCGTCGGAGACGAATAATGATGAGGAGAAGGAGAACCAGCAGCAGGCAGTGGACAGGGTACGGTAGGGGGGGTTACGGTAGGGATTACGGTAGCAGCTAAGGAAGGGATTACGGTAAGGATATGATAGGAGCAACGGATCGGAAAGTGAGGTTGACTGAGATGGTGATTCCGTGGTGCAGCCACAGCAAAAGAGTGATCTTGGTCGTTGCGATTGATTCTTTCAATTCTGTTAGTCTACAAACTCACAATTATTGTGAATTCGGGGAGATACCCCCTGGTGATTCAGGGCGTCTAAGGGTGCTCAAGGATCTACGCGAAGCGGACCATTGATGGGTCTCTCGTTGCCTGTAATATAAGATCACCAATCGTTACCTAACACGAACTAATCGTGATCACCTATTGCAAACTGACTTCTTACCATAATCCCTTCTTTTCCAGCATCCCCTTTCGTCGATCACAAACTGATCGTGATTCCAACCGTAATCCCACCCCTTTGCAGCACCTTCCGTTCGGTTGCTTCGATCGGGTGGCGTTCTCGGACGAGCACTCGCTCGCGGAAGAGGTGCACAAGCTGACGGAGAGCCAGCTCGACTACGCACTCAATGGTACGGTAGAGCAGATTACGGTAGTCCAGGGATATTGATTTTCTAGTGAAATACTTTGGATGTCCGAGAGTCAGCCGGACAACGCATTGAGTGGAGCTGTAGAATTCTTTCGATTGCTGTGGGATAGGAAATAGGCTTACTGCAGGAAAAAGATTTTTTGCCGACATATCTCTATTCTATTGGAAATGTTATCGATGATTGACCTTTGATAAGACTGTGAGACGCCGGACCACCTGCTTGCATACCTGTCCAGGTCTGGCGGCGACCCCTTTTTGACCATGTATAGGGATACGTGGTGGAGCACTGACGCACGTGCGTCAGTGCTCCGCCATGTATCCCTATACATGGGTGAGAAATATTTTTTGTTCGATCGATAATTGGTACCGTATCCATAGTGACCTACAGTAACCCCACTTACCGTACATGACTACCGTATCTCGATTCGATCACCAACTGACTTTCATGTTTTGACCCATGACCCGGGGTTCATGGTCCAAAATGGGGTGGTAGGTCATGGTGGAGCATGTCCCTGAAACATATCCCAAAGTGTTCTACAGTATGCAATTATCGATTTTTGGCTA
>LS488501.1:7432-19890 GCA_900490705.1 Pristionchus arcanus | reverse complement strand
ACTTACTGGTAATACCTGCCAAATTTCAGACCTCTAGCTCATCCTATACTGAAGTTATGCTGCTTTGAAAATTTTAGTATGGTGTCGAAAAATCGATATCCTCGCTCGTTGCGAAATGCCCTCAATGGTTCCTATAGTGGATCACATCCGTTAATGGTACTACTCACACCACAGAAAAAATTAACTGGTAGCAAAATCCGTAGAGGCTTAAAAAAATAAAATCGACCACTCCTCGGGAAAAATAGTGCGCCGAATGAGTACGTGGAGCAATAGACCAGTACACCACATGAGGTTGCTACCCAATACTTTTGCCTTCGATCGCTGCAAACCGTGGGTTTCTATCTCAATTTTGAAGAAAGTTATGAATGTAGGAAAAAAGTTTCCAAACTTTTGAGCGGTACTGTAGATTAGTCTCCCTTTCCGTAATTTGAAATTCTAAAACACCAAAAGGCGTTTAATCCAACCTCAATAAATTGGGAGATATATCTCCTCTTTCGTAGCTTCTTTTTCAACACCTTTGCCTTTACTTAGAACTCGTACCATACATGCCAATGCTTGGTGCTGGCACATAAATGCCAAATTCCGCCGATTCTCTAATAGGGTTGGTGATTGTTCTACGTCGCTGTGCGTGATCGAATTTCCTCGTATGCATCGAGGGTTATAGGAAGGGTGAAACATAGAGTTGACAGTAATTCAAATTTCGGAACTAATTTTTGATTGAATAGGATGAGCGATTGGTTTTCCAAGTAAGCAACGAGTCTTATGAAATTGGTGAAACGTAGAGAAGTCGGTAGGTCAAATTGGGGAATTTTTGTTCGATAACAGCTATGAAATAGCTTTGAAGATGCGTAGATTCTCTAATTGGATGGGTTGTTCTACGTCGCTGTGCGAGATCGAATTTCCGTGTCGGCAATGAGTCTCATAGGAAGGGAGAAACATAGAATCGACGGGAGCTCGAATTATAGAATTTGAGCTCAACAGCTATGAACCAGCTCAGAACTTCTAGTTGTCGCTTTGGGGGAGTGGGAGGTGAATATTTATTTTTTATGAGATGGAAATTCGTTATCTTGGCATCTTATCTTATCAAATCTCTTCATGTTCATCGAGTCTTATAAGAAGGATGAAACATAGAGTTGATGCGGCCTCACTTGGGAATTTGTTTTCGATTGAATAGGGTGAGTGATTGTTCTACGTCGCTGTGCGAGATCGTATTTTCTCGCGGGTCACGAGTCTTATGGAATGGGTGAAACATAGAATCGTACGGAGGCCAGATTGCGGAATTTTGCTTTTCTCCAACAGCTTCATGCGTGCAAATAGGGAGTAGAGCAGCGTTGTGTCTTGCCTCTCTGTATTCCGTGCCAAGGTATCGATCGATACCAAGCCCTTCCTAATTGCAGGCCCGGCTCTGCCCCATCGAAGATCGACGCGGAGCGAAGAAGGATGCGAAGAATGAGGAGGAGGAGGGCGACGTGCTGTCTGGCAGGACTGATCGGGCTGCTGATCACTGCGGTTGTGGTGAGTAAATAAGTTTTGAAATGTTTGTGACCGTAGAATTGGGACTTTTCGTCATCAGCCATGCAACATGCAACATGCAACTGGTGAAACGGGGGACTGCAGGGTTGAAAAGGTGCATTAGAGGCGAAGGTAGAAATGACTGAGGAGAAGGAGGGTGATGTCTGGCCGGACTGTTCGGGCTGCAGTTGTGGTGAGTAGAGACATGAGGAGCTAGTGACGGAGTGGAAATCGGCCAAGGATATGCAACTAGTGAAACGGGCAATGGCAGGATTGAAAAGGGTGTGGTAGGGTGTGGTGACGGGTTCGATGTCACTGGCGATGAACTGAATTGTGGTGTTAATTAATCGTTGAAAAAAACGAATAAGGATTTGGCATTCATTGATGGTGCGGTCCTGCAAAATTTTCTGGAAATTGTCCCTCCTGGACTGTCCGAGGGACTTAAGGAAGAAGGGCAAGGGGTGAAGTTTAAGATTTGATCTTTGAACTATTTCCAGTTGTTCGAGGAGCTGCACTACGGTCTGGCCTTCACCTGGTGGATGACACGCTACTCGGACGTGGTGCGACTGCCGATTACGGTGCAGCGAAGTGGTGAGAAATTGGAATCGTCGTCCGGTCGAATTTTGTGTTAAAATAGACTTGCAAGCAACGGAAAATGGAATTGAAGGGAAAGTTACTAGATTCGGAATCGCACTAATACTCAACAATCGGCTACAGTACCCTATACCTACCGTACCCCATTGCAGATGACGCGCCATCGATCGCCATCGTGATCGTTCTCAAGGACGCGACGCATGATGATCAGTACGGTAAGTGCATTATTGATTATCGATTAATTGACTGTTCTTTGATTTATTTTTCTGATTAATTGCTAGAGAAATTGAGTTTCATATGGACTACTAGGCCATTGTGGCTGCTTCTTTTCTAATGGAGAAGAAGAATAGCTTAGCTTACAAATTATGATAACAATTCTCTGAAACATTCGGTTTCGTGTTCCAGTGATCTTTTTGATCGGATTCTTACGCTATCAATGAATCACGCAACGATCTCTCTTAAAAAATCCCGAATGATCACTTTGTAGCCCTTGCTTGCTGGTTTCTCAATAGGACCTTGCATACTAATTCCCTCTCCGTGCAAGTATCTCGCCGAAAACCGTTTTCAAATCCCTATTTCTTTGCAGCCCTCGCCTCGTCCACGGTGCACTGCTACGCCGCGGCTCACGGCTACCGGCTGCACGTCGTCAATGCGGCAGCGAACGAGAGCTGGGCCGCAGCCTGCCCGCAACCCGATGTGAGTTCGAAATATTAATTATCCAAATAAGTGCAAGACAACAGGAGAGGGGGGGTTACGTAGCTGCAATATGTAAAAAATCAACGATCACAGTCCAAAGACCAAAGATCAACTTTGCAGTTCATGTTCCATCGTCATTGCATCCTTCGGCATCTGCTGGACACGATGGCCGAGGAGTGGGTGCTGTTCCTGGATGCGGATGTGGGCGTCGTCAATCCGAATCACTTGATTGGTTAGTGATCTTTTATCTTTGATCTTTATTGCTTATCGAGAGCTAGTAGTCGTAGGCAAGAGGTTCCATTTGATTTGTTGGGAAATTAACTTTAATCTTTGTATTGGCTGCATGAATTGTGGAAATTATGTGGTTTATACGTTTTTGTTGAGTTTTTAGTCCTAGAGCGGTACCAAGAATTGATGTTCAATAAAACAATCTTGATATGATAGCACGGTGAAACGTGGAAAATATGGGAGGACTGAATTTTGTATTTTTTTCTATTGCGACCTCACACAATTGACCTTTGCCCGTGTCTGAACTTATTGGTTGCCTGTGCGACAGTGAACTGCGGGGCCAATCAATCAGAATTGATCCTTGATCTTTAATCTTTGATCTTTAAGAGGAGTACCTGCCGTCAAATCGCAGCACACACGTCGTCTTCTACGACCGGATCATGAACCATGAAGTGATGGCAGGCAGCTATCTCGTAAGGTACGGTAGGCAGGGGGGTACGGTAGTATCGATTACGGTAGTTTGGGGCACGATATTTGATTGTGAGGGGCACGGTAGTGTTTCGTAATTTATGTTACATCTTGGTGTGCGATTTGTAAGAAAAATTAGTGAACCTTTCCGAGGCCAGTCAGTGTTTCACGTGCATTTTGAGATCGGTACAGAGCGAAAAATTCAATGCGACTCCACTGTCAGATCGTAAATGCCAGTACGCCAATACGTAAGATGTAAATGGATCACTAAATCAACCTGCCCATATTTATTGGGCGTATTAATTTTTCTCATAAAATTCTCATTCAGAAACTCCGAATTCTCCCGTCGCTTCCTCAAACACTGGGCGGACGCCGTATTCTCGCTGCCCGAGAGCTTCCACGGAACGGACAATGGAGCCATACATGTGAGCTATTACAATTATCGCAGTTAGGTTGAAGTCTCTTCATTCTGCTTTTCTCTCGTTACTCTAACTGGATTGAGAAATGACGATATTGTAATCGATAAAGCGATTCTCGCTATCACCCATTTGAGCGATGGGTACTTTGTTGAGCGAGTTTGCCTCGCGAGAAATAGCCCAACTATCGTTACCATTCCAGAACGTTCTTCTCGAGTTCGCTCTGCCCGATCTGCGAGAGGGCAGGGAGCGATGCGAGCAGCTGTGGAGGGCGTCCAAGTGAGTGGAGATGGGTTCAAGGATGGGCTCGACTCTGGCAACGTCATGGTTTGGGTAGACAATGCTCCAGGGTAATATTGATCTCTGATCTTTGATCTTTGCAGGGATTTCCCCTCGCTCGACGACTACGTTGTGTGCACGCGCGCGCTGATGTCGGGACGATGGATGGACGGCATCGAAATAAGGAATAAGGTGTTGGATTGATCTTTGAACTATCGGATTAAACATCAGTGTTCAAGATATCAATTAGAGGTTTTGTTGCAGAAATGAATTTCAATTTTGCATCGTATGATCATGATAATAATCAATTATCGAACATTTCGTTGGCATTGTTTCCCGTGATGCTTAGCGAAGTACAGTCGATGATACAGTATGATATATATATGTGATTGCAGACGCATGCGCAGCGATGGAGCCGTGACGGGTGGCTGACGAACTCGGTGTGGTCCCGAAGGGATTTCATGCTGCACGGATGGCAGAAGAAGTACGGTAGCATTGATTTATTTGGAGTACGGTAGTCTATATTTGAAAAAAATGCGAGTTTAGAGATTTGGACCACATTCGTCCTTTTTATTGAGCCAGATAGACGGCTGGAGGTTTCTCAAACCTTGTATCAACGGCGAAACGCAAACCTTGCAGACGTCTGGACGTGCTCGGATTCGCGCGGTGGCACTCGCCGCTGGCGAGCGCGCCTGGCGCCGATCTGACGCCCGACCGCGACGCGGACGTGGACGCGCGCGTCGCCTCCCTCTGCCGCGCAGCCGGCCGGAACGCGGCCGCTGAATGGGCCTACAAGGACTCGTTCATGGCTGACGATGAGGATGTGAAGGGAAGACTCGAGAAGGAGATTGAGAGACAAGAAGAGACATTTAGGGAGAAAGTGGATAGAATGAAATTGTAAATTTACATTTGCTTTAATTTGTACTTTGTTTTGCTTAGAAGTTGCCTGCTCATATCCTGACTATACATTTCATACCATTGACCCAACGAACTTTAACCACTACTGACAACAACGGAGATCAGATCTCATATCCAGTATTGTTCTAGAGAAGATTCTAACCTAACCCTAGGTGCTTCGGCTAAGCGAGCGAGATTCGTATTGTATTTTATTGCCATTTTGCGACATGTTTCACATTGTTCGGTGCTCGTAATAAATATTCTGCTCAAAGGATGTCTATCGCTCTTGTAAGGACAGCGCTCGAAGCCTCGTTAGCTCAGTTGGTAGAGCGTCAGACTTTTAATCTGAATGTCAGGGGTTCGAGCCCCCTACGAGGCTAACAACTTTTGCTCTTTTTCCAGTTGATCTGATGTGTATTATGAAGAACAGAAACTGTAAAAATTCAGTTATTTGATCGAATCAAGCGTTTTATTTGCAATGAAAGTCGAAGCCGGATAATCAGGAGCGATGCATCCGTGAAATAGGCCGTTTACACCTTGCAATTATTGATTCTTGCCGCATCTTCCATTTGTTCGCAGTACACCTTGATTCTCTGAGGAGTCGAGCACTGGCCGGTCTTCAGATTGGCCAGAATTCGATCACAGACTGAAACTTTGGATTACGGTAGCGATCGATAATGGCCCATAATATTTTTAGAAAGTTACGGTGGCGTCAAATATGGTTAAGCTCCGCCCACTTTCGATCGATGAATGACCCACCAGAGGGAGTGACAGCCTGATTGAGAACTTGCTCATCAGCCATTGAAGAGGAGGCAAGCACAAGAAGGGAGATGAGAAGGAAGAGAGGATTCATGATGGCAGAAAGTGTGAGTCAAGTACGTTTCCATTTGCTTTTATATCCTGTGGTTCTATTGTATTCACACGTTGGACCGGCAGGATGAGGAATGCGTCTCTTCATTTCGCACACTATCTCGTCATTCTGACCGGAGGAGAGACTACGAGGAATGAAGAGATGGTTTCTTAACAGAGCTATTCACCAGCTGTCATCGGCTATTTTCGAGAAAGAAGAATGATTCAAGCTGGTGTCAAATGCAATGATAACTGCGTGGGATTGCTTGAAAATGCGTTTGTTGAAATTTCAAATGTGATCGATAGATAAACGCCGAGTTGCACATTATCATTGAATGATTTATCTTTTACTATGCTGATAAGTGCGATTTTCTTCTAGTTTTTGTGTGGTTTCAAGCAGAAATTTGATCGGGTTTTGATCGCACTCTCTGGAATTGATAGGCTTTTCACGAGTAAAGACCAAAGATCAATTATCATTTTCCCTAGATCATTTCAAAACATCAAATACAGGGAAAACGACTTGATAAATCAGGTGACCTTCCAATTATACTCCGAGACGATTTCTTGCACTACAAATACAAAAAGGGAGAAAATGACGGCTCCGATTGCACCATAGGAGATGGCTTTCAATGTCTTCTCATCCACTTTAGACTCCTCCTCGACCGGGTGGGCTGAAACGACATTTTACTATGACAAAGATAGTGTAGTCTATTCAGCAATGGCCAGAGTGATCACTGAGAACAAAACTATCTAACATGCAGGCAAGATCTATGTTTGAAGAGATATTTTGCGACTATTTTAGTATTTCAAATTCTCGCGCTTACGTTCGCAATAAACATTCGCATCTCTATCCAGTTCAGTCATATTCACGGAATTCGTCCAAACGCCTTTCTTCTGATCACACTCAATTATTTCCGCTTGAAATTTCTCCCCATCGAGTTGAACAACGCTAAAAAGTCAATTAACGATTGCAGGTTAGGAGTTACCGTATACATTAGCGTGTATTCGACTGGACACCGTAGTCCATCAATGGTGAGCAGTTTAGCGCAAGCGTTCTTGTGTTCGGGTGGGCAATCGTTAGTGTAGTTTGTGGAGACTTTGCAATTGACTGAAGAAGCGGATTACGGTAGGCTCGGTGGGACAAACTCACGATCTTCAGTGCATTCAACGGATTCGATCTCGATATCTTTGTTGTCAATGGTGACAAACCACGAAGCATTGTTCGGTCGTTTCAGACTATTTTTGCATTCCGGAACTCCGGTAAAGTAGAACTTTTTATTAATGAGCCATTTGTCATTCGGGCACTAAACAAAGCACTTATTTCATTTATTGTGAAAAAGTGAAGGTACCGTAATCGTTACATTTCCTGACGCTTTATATTGGATGAATTCGGGTTGTGGATTGCCGCGGTAGACAGGCTCTTTACAGTAAGTATTAACTGGAAAATTCAGTTCGTGATAACAGTCTCGATACTTTATTACAGTAGTAGTCAATAATCGACAAACCGGGAACTGCGCAGAATGCGGGAAAATCGGCATCTTTTGGCACTTTTCTTGGTGCTCCAACAGCAGGTTCAATCTCGTAAATATAATTGTTTGTTCCACCAGTAGTATCCAGTTTGCATGTTACATTCTTCACAGGCTCTGCTACCTGGCCCGGCAAGGCGGCACTGAGAAAATAAAGTTGATAATTGATCTTTGATCTATGAATAATGAAATATTCCACTCACTAAAGTTTCTCGTATTTTTTGGGGTTGCAGTTGAGGCTAGGCGAGAGAAGGTCTTTGATCTGTAATGTTTAAGAAATATAATTTTAAATATAAATTACACACCCGTAGCTTGACAAAGTTGTCAAAAGTCTTTTTAGGAGTTGCTTTTGCTGTGAATACATTGCATTGTCTAGATTTGGCCACCTAAATGCTTTGAATGATAAGAAAAAACGGGATCGAAAAGCAGAAATCGTGACGTTTGTCAGCTCAAAATCCTGTTCCCAATAATTTTCTTGAATTTCTGTCGATTCAATTCAGAAGCTCTTTCTCACATTCTCGAATCCATTCGATTCTGCCATATCGTAGACCCCCGTGGTGAGCACAAATTGCATGAACGTCTTTCCGGCCGGCAGTTTGGCAATCTGAACTGTGATCTTTGATCTTTGATCTATGATCTTTGCCCTGCCTTATCTGCATTTCTGATGAGAAAGGAGCAGTAGCAGTCCTCTGGTTGCAGTCGAGACTTCTCGAATTGGTACAGTTCTAGGAGAGATTTACTGAATAATCAGGGCATTTCGAAACTCTCATTTACTTCTTCGGAGGTAATTTCAGATGGTATAGAACAGCACTAAGAATAAAAATTGTTCGCTTACCAACGTCCTTTCCACCCAGAGCAACGATGGTTTTGTTTGCGTCGTGTCTACAGCCAAATCGCGTGATTCCATTGTGATGCAACTCCATACCTAAACGATATTCGAATATTAATTATTTGTTTGATTAAATGTTTGTCAGACTCGCTGGCATTAATTTAGGAGATAACTGTAGAGTCAAAAATAGCTCGATGACAGTAACCTAATGTGCCTAAGGATGTCCTATCATTCTTGTTTCCTAAAATAGCGTTAAGGATTGCTAGGGTCCTTGAAACACGACGGGTCAGTGCGCACTTGCATCTTCACTATCCACGTTAATTCCGAGAGCGGCCTGCGATTGGACGGATTCGTTTTGTAGCCGAATAATCTCTTGCCTCCCTTTCATTCCCATTCCACATTTACATAGAGCAGTTTGTACCTAAACCTCATGAACCAGCATGAGCAGCTACCACGCTACAGAAAAAAACCCCTCAACTACCAGGATTTCAAAACACGGAAAACTGACTTTATCCATATGCCAACGGAGCAATTGTCTTTGACGCTCCATCTATTATCTCCAAGCGAGAGAAAGACGAGCGTCGCTTTGCCAGACGGGAATGTCTTATTATCCGCATACATCGTATGGTTGATCTTATGTTTGCCATCACGCAGGCAGCTCGCTCGCACGCCGCACACCTGCGTTGGTTGATTGATCTTTGATCTTAAAACTATAATTGATCTTTGATCTTTCACTCACCGCTTCTTTCCCGCAGCTACTGTAGTCGATGATCGGACCCGTAGCGAGAGTAGGTAGGTCGAAAACGGGAGCGACCGTAGTAGTAGTAGTAGTTGCTTCTTCTTCCGGATCGATTAATTCTTCTTCACCTTGTATGCGTTCATCAATCGCTTCTGAACTTCGAAATACGGGTAACCGTCTCTTCGTTTCGCACATTCTCTCGCCTCTCTGACCGGTGATAATTGATCTTTGATCAATGAAGAGACGGCGGCTCTTTTCTCACCTGGAGCATCTTCAGTAGGTGGTCCAGGCAGAGCAGGGACGGTGCTGCCGGGACTGCCGGGCGGACGAGGCCGAAAAGCCCCTGCAGCAGGCCCGAAGGCGACGAGAAGACACGAGAGAAGGCGGAGCAGCAACTGAAACGATGGTCGTGGTAGATGCATTTTTCGGAATACGGTATCATTGCTGCGTATCAAAAGATATCGAGAAGTAGCTTGAAAAGGAAAAAAAAATAGGGTCCTCACCATCCCACGAGGCCGTATCGACCACTCCACGTCAGCTCAAGAGCTGAGAATGGAGAGCGAGTGGTGAATGGGGATGGGAATGGATGATTTGATTGTTAATGGAAATCGAAAATCGGTAAATTTCTTTCCCGTTCAATTCCTTTTCATAGCTGATTACAAGCTGTCATCTACCGATTTCGAGAAAAGCAATGAAAAATTGTGCAATGCCAACGGTGTGGGATTGTATGATAACTCGATTGAGACATTTCCAAACGAGATAATAGGAAATAATGAAATAATAAAACAAAACAAATTATCATTGAATGATTTATCGTTTACAACGATGCTGATAAGTGAAGTTTTCTTCTTGTTTATGTACTGAATCGACGTGAAAATTCTTCATGTCCGCACTCTCTGCAATAATTCAATAGCAAATCAAAGATCATTCAATAGCAAATCAAAGATCAAAGATCAGAGATCAAAAAGCTCAAGATCAAAAATGCAAGATCAAAAAGCACGAAAACATTTGGATCATTTATTGAGCAGTTATGGCCTTTCCCAGAATAATTCCATAATGAAGCTTCAAATCGCTCACCGATACGATTTCTTTCACTGCGAATACGAAAAGAACGAAAATGACCACTCCGATTGCACCATAGGAAATCGCAGTTAGTGTCTTTGCATCCACTTGAGACTCCTTCTTGACCTTGTCCGCTGAAATGCAAGCGCATTTGGACAGAAAAAGCATTATTTATAGCTTTCACAATTTTGTCCGTATTTGGTTATGAAATGCTTGTAGATAGATCGAAAAAAAGCTCGGCAATTGTAGGCCATAAACTCACGTTCGCAATAGAAATTAGCCATTCTATCCAGCTCCCTCGTCGTATTTCCATACTCAAACCACACGCCCTTCTTCAGATTACATTCAATTTTCTCCATTTGATACTTCTCGCCATCAAGTTGAACAGCGCTGAAAAGTCAGTTCATGATAACTGTTTATGGGCTACCGTATACGTTAGCGTGTGCTCGATCGGACACCGTAGTCCGTCCCCTTTCAGCAGTTTAGCGCATTTGTTCTCGTGCTCGGGAGGACACTTTTCAGTGTACTTCGTGGAGATTTTGCAATCGACTGAAAGCAGGATACGGTAGTTCGGTTGGTCGCTCGATGGGTCAAACTCACTATCTTCTTTGCATTCAGCAAATGATATCTCTACATCCTTGTTGTCAACTGTGACAATCCACGAGGCATTGTTGGGTCGTGACAGACTGTTTTTGCATTGGGGGCTCCCTTCAAAATATTGATTCCCATTGATCAGCCATTTGTTGTTCCGACACTGAATCAAAACATCCATTTGCTTTTTTTGAAATCAATATTACCGTAATCGTCACTATTCCTGTCGACTTGTTTTGCGCGAATTCGGGCGGCAACTGTCCGCGGACGACGGGCATGATACATTTAGTATTCACTGTAAAATCAGTTCGTGATAACAGTCTTGATACTGTATATTTATCGACGCACCTGGCACTGCACAGAATGCAGGAAATTTAGCATCCTTTGGCACTGTCTTCTTTGATCCATCAACTGCTTCTATCTCATATACCCAATTGTTTGGACCACTTTCGATGCATTCCACACTTTTAACTGGCTCTGCTATTTGATTGGGTAGAGCGGCGCTGAGAAAAAAAATAGAGCAAAATGAAATGCATTCACTCACTATAGAATGGCGTCATATTCAAGTGTGCAGTAGAGCTTCATTGATACAAGATCTTTGAACTAAAAACGTTTACATTAATAAAGTCATATTTAGCGAAGCCCACCCCCAATTTGACAAAATTATTAAAATTTGTGTCCGGACTCGCGTCAGCTGTGAAAACATCGCACTGCATTGACTCGGGTACCTGAATGAACAAATTGATGGAATCAAAGACACTTCGATGGTTGCTGTCTGCTCTTAATTATTGTATACTTGGCACTTCTTTACTATAGTACCCCAAGGTAGAGAGCTATGTTCTTCCCTATTCATTCGAAAGTAAAGAAGTGCCCTATACTCCGAAACTCCATCAACAATAACGACTGCCTACGTTCTCGAATCCATTCGATGCCGCCATGTCGTAAATACCCGTGGTGAGCACAAATTCCATGAACGTCTTTCCGGCCGGTAGTTTGGCAATCTGAACTTTGATCTTTGATCTTTGACCTATGATATTTGTCTTGCCTTATCTGCATTTCTGATGAGAAAGGAGCAGTAGCAGTCTTCTGGTTGCAGTCGAGACTGCTCGAATCGGTACAGTTCTGAGTAATATTCGAATTTAAATATTATCAGAATTACTAAGAGACTATAACATTTTTGTGTCTGTCTGTCCGTCCGTGGGTATGTATGTATGTATGTCACGCTCCTGAAATTACTCGAAATCGCCCTTTTCGCTCGTTTCCAAGCTTAACTACTTCAGCAAAAGTCTTATAGTGAAAAATTTTTCCAAAAAAAAATCGATAATTGATTTCGTCATCATTATGCAATAATCCGTTTTTCGCGTAGAACTCGGCTCAAACTGAACCAAATCGATGTAATGAACCAAAAGGTTTGTGATGAAATTCTCGAAAAAATCAATAACCTATTTCATCATCACTATGCAATATTACGTAATAATGATGCAATAATCCGTTTTTTACGCAGTTTTCGTCGGAAAATTGACCAAATTGATTCAGTGGTGAACCAAATACTTTACGATTATGACTTTTGTCTTTTTCTGACTTTTGTCATAAATCCACCACTATCACACCGTACCACTATCACCGTAAACCAAAGATGTCGACTAGGCCAAACTTAGTTCACTGGGTAAGATTTATGACTTTTGTCATAAATCGATGGAGACCTACTCTTAGCGTAGGTCTCATGTATGAACTATACTTAAAAATATGGTTCTTACGCTTTCACGCTTGCG
>LS488500.1:0-21741 GCA_900490705.1 Pristionchus arcanus | reverse complement strand
TCTACGAATGGTGGCTCTGCGAAAGCAACACGTTGAGACAGATAACTGTTTTATAGAGACCGCCTATCGAATATATTCGATATTCGAATGACGAGGAATGACGCGTCATTCGAATTATCCTCTCATTCGAATACCGGCTCAATCGAATGATTGGCCATTCGAATGACGAAAACTTCGAATGATCATTCGATAGAGCAAACAAATGTTGAAGAATTTGCCGATCCATTCGAGAATGAGAAGAAGAAATGATATTCGAATGATGAGATGGAGAAGTAAACAACGATTCGAATGACAAAGGATATTTGTTTGTCTCATTCGAATGGTAATTTAAATATTCCTTTCGTCATTCGATAGGCGGTCTCTACTGTTTTATCATATATCAGGGTGTCCCGTATATTTTTTAAATTTTTAATTAACTTCGTTCATATGAATCTAATTGTAAGATAGACTAGTGCACTGCGTAGTGGGAGTTTACCTCTAATATTTCCGCTCGCTTGCAAATGTAGTCATAACGCTACCAAGGATGGGTATAATTTAAAAAAAAAATGTGCAAGCGAAATTCTTAGAATTTCTCAGAATTTCTCAATTTCTCTCACGAATGCTAAGAGCTAAGAACCAATTTATCGCTAATATGGACTGTTGAGATGGCAAGAGGGAAAATGAGAATCAAACCGAAATTTGAAATTGCATTTCATCACTATGCAACAAACATTGTTTTTTTTGCTTTTTTAATATTTTTTCATGACAAAACCAACAGGCAAAAAAATATTAAGTATGCAATTGCTTGGTATTATTAGACTATAACCAAAACTAAAACCAAAAAAATTCAGCTTCCTCGGCTTGTTAGTAAGCGAGGAATGAAGAAAAAACCAAAAAAATTCTCTTCAGAAAATGACATTTTTTGTCTTTATTTAATTTCATGCTGTCATTCCTCGCGAATTTATATAGTTTTAATGTTTCAAATATTAGCTCCTGCTCATGCGCTGTTATTGCCACAACCGGGAAAATCCATCTTTATTCTCCGTTTGTATACAAATTTTCCAAAATACCATCTAAAAATCATGCATTTCACATATTGCATCATTATTAGTAATTCCTTTGCCGATTTTTTTGCATGATAAAATACTTTAGGAATAGTGTGAGCTATAACACAAATAATTTCAAAGATGTTTATTATAATTCAGTCAGAATAAATTGTTTTAAAAAATTCAAAAAATATGTGGGACACCCCAATATTTCAACCCTAATGGTAATTTCATCCCTACGGGAGCAGTCAATCAATCAATCAATTTATCACTTCAGGCAATAGTTGCAAGGTGAGGATGGGGCGGAAATCTTCATAAGTTGTATTCCACCAGTTGCCAATAGCTCGATCCAAATCATCTCTCCAGCAGTGATCGAACTAGTATCTTGTATTCAATACTTCTCGACTGGCACATCACTTGCCGACGAATCTGTATTGAATTTATTATAATTTCTATTTAAAAAAACTCCTATTGTAGGGTCTTGTGTTTCAGACGCAAGATGAGTGGGGTGGGGTGGAAAATATTCAACAATATTCAAAGAGTTTCAAGTGTTTTCGCATTCCAAGATGATACGAAATATAGTGAAATTGCTCACCTTGATCATCTGCGGCGATCCTTCTATCGACGTCGGATCCCTGGTTGGAGGCGGAAGCATCCGATTCATCCCTGGAATCAGAGAAAAACATCGTTAGCGTTAAATTGAGTCTGAAATATGATTCAATAGTTGTGATGAAAAAAAGAGAAGAAAAACAATACAATCCATCTCCATTCTTCTCCCATTTCTTCATTTCTTCTTTAGCATCTCTCAATACATCGGCCAGCCAACTTCTCACGAATGGAAGTGCCTGAGAGGTCAAAGATCAGAGACCAAAGAACGAAAGGAAAAAACTCACTCTTCTTGCTCCGATTGCTGCTTGTCTGACTTTCACGTGCATGTCCTTCAGTCTACAATATACCGATTGAATTTTCCGGAGAGTCAGACAAAGCTTACCTGTCAAGGACATTTTCCGCCTCCTTGATCTCTCTATCCACAGTCTCCATCAACTTCACGGCTACCGAAATGCGGCAAGCCTCATCGATCATCTTAGTCTGCAAGAGATGTACGAATTGCCGAATCTGCCTCTGGCTTGAACAATAGCCTTGACGCTCCCTCGTCGGTGATAGACGCGAGAGAGCGTGGGAAAGTGAGAGAGAAAGAGAGGGAGCGGTCAGATTAATTTGGCACCGCACTTACATTGAGCGCATTGCACGCAGCCGCCAGCAATTCACGCAGCATTTCGAACAGGCCGAATATTTCCTCCTGATATTGATTATGGTAAATTACTGTTGGGAGCGAAGGAATACCGTACATTTCCTTCACCGTCTCGTCCGAATTTCAGTTTAACCTGAACAGTAGAGTCAGTTCCCGATTCCCAATAATTGCTACAGTAAGATACCTCGACGAAGGTCAATGCCGATGTCAGGAAATCACATCTTACGAGAGCCTCCTGGATTGGTTTGGTATTGGGTGGAGCCCCACTCGCATCAGCGATGGTAATGAACATCTCTCTCATTTCATAATGCTCTCTAGACAGACGAGAGAGCGTGCAGAAGGAAGAGACGATGAATTGTCATTACTCACTGTGATCTCGTGAGATTCGTCCGACCACTCCTTGTCCATTTCTCCTCCATTCATCGGAGACACCTGTGAGTACGAGATCAATGATCAATGATCATTCTTATGTCACGCCTGTCACGAGAGAATCGAGCTGAAGATGGGAATAGTGCGAAAATCGAAAAATGAGTTAGCATCAGTTTTGGTCACCTCTAGGCATGTCCTGACATCTCCCAAAGTCACATTGTTCATGGATCACTTTGGAGCTCCCTACATCAGGTCGGTATCCTGGAACTTTGGCCGACATTATCTCGGTTCTGGTGCATTTTGGAGAAAAACTACTCTAATCACCTACTTTTCGATCTCACCTACTTTTCGATCCTTTATCGTTCTGTGCCGGTTAGAAGTCATGAAAGTGCTTCCGAACGGCGCTACATTCAAGAATTTAGGAAATGGAGGTGCCCAGTTTTCTCTATGTTGTGCGTCTCGTCGAGCTCTTTCGAATGAGTGGTTTATGAAAAATATTGATCCATGGAGCGATATCATTTAGCCCATTGAAATGTCTGAGATTATTTGAAGGTTTATTTCAACAACAATTTCCACTCGACACCGCGTATTTCACTACGCTTTGTGCGGAATGAATGTACTTTTCTATTTTTCGCTGTGTCAAAATTGATTTCAAATAATCTCAAACACTTCAATGGGCTAAATGATATCGCTCCATGGATCTATATTTTTCACATTCGAAAGACCACTCATTCGAAAGAGCTCGACGAGACGCACAACATAGAGAAAGCTGGGCACCTCCATGTCATAAATTTTTGAGTTATGCATTCTTGAATGTAGCGCCGTTCGGAAGCACTTTCATGACTTCTAACCGGCACAAAACGATAAAGGATCGAAAAGTAGGTGAGGTATCTCTTAGAGTAGTTTTTCTCCAAAATGCACCAGAACCGGTCTAAGTTGGGGCTCCAGGATACCGACCTGGTGTAGGGAGCTCCAAAGTGATCCATGAACAATGTGACTTTGGGAGAAGTCGGGACATACCTAGAGGTGACCAAAACTGATGCTAACTCATTTTTCGATTTTCGCACTATTCCCAAAAAAATGTCATTCTAGCTCGATGCTCTCGTGACAGGCGTGATGTACCTTCTCATCGAATGTCCCATTGTTGCACGACTCCTTCAACGAAGCGCAAGGCTGAAGTGAAAATTTCATCTTTGAACTCTTTGTTGATCGCTGGCAGTTAAATTTTCTCATCTTTCTAGAACATTCAACTTGCAGAATTTTCAATTTCGTTGATTTTGACTGTATTTTTCATCAAAAAAAGAGCACGTAATATAATTGATTCTCAATAATTCTAATTATAAATTTCTTCGTCCAATTTAGCGTAATGAGAGCGATCAAAGAAGGTCCAACGCGATCCAATTCGATAATCTTTGCCTATTTAAAAAATTGATCTTTGATCTCTTGAACTCTCTCGCGCCAGTCGTTCGCCCGATGGCTGATTACTTTTTTATGAAGAAGATCCGGAGCCATTCCCTTCGGCATCTTTCGAAAGGCCCCTATCATCCCTAGATGAAAGAGAGAGATTGAAAATGATTGTGGGATATTGATGGGACCCCAGTTTGATTGTACTAGGTTTACCCACTAGCTTACCCCGGTCCGAGACTAGGGTAGTGGGTCCTCACTTGAGGAAAGGCGATGATCTGTCGAGGATACAGTGTGGAAGAGGACGACGAACTGGCGATAGACGTTTATCCGCAACCTCTAGGGTCGGGGGTAGGGGGAAGAGACTGTGGAATGAGGGATGAGAGGGGTTTATATAGTCTTCTTAATCTTCTTGTTGAATATGTAGAATAACATAAGTGAGGGGGATGAGGGGGATAAGGGGATTAGTCTTCTTTATGAGAATGACGAAAGTGAATATGAATATTTATATCCCTGTAATTGTATTATGTAAACGTGATCCTTGAATGCGATGAAACGGTCACCCACCACTGTGATCTCTCCGTCGACGCCGTATTCCTTCTCTCCGACGACGCCGTATTCCTTCTTGTCGGCGCAGCCTCCGTGCACGCCGTGAAGGTCCGTGACCTGCTAGGGCAATTTCGATTCAGAGTTCGAAACAAATGGGAGGAGGTCCATATTAAGTAAAGAAACGGAGACCTGGTCGATGGGCGAGCTCTGCTTATGGAAAACCAGCACCTTTTTCGCCCATTCGAGGCGATTCACTCGTGCATGCGATTCCTCTCGCACTTACTCTGCAAAAATGAACCTGATCATAGCTCAATAAAGTAAATTAATATTTCGAATTGTCTGCTTATTGTTGGTGATCTATTGTGCGCAGTACGGGTAGCCGCCTCTTCGTTTCGCATACTCTTTCGCCACCCGACCGGTCGAGAAAGTGTGCAAAATGAAGAGACGGCGACCGGAACTGCGCACTCTACGGCTAACTCAACGAACAAACAAAATTATTTTGTAAGATGAACAACTAGTTGAATGTAGCACAATTTAGTCAAGTTTGAAAGTCTAGTCAGTGAGGAGTTTTACCTCTATGTAGTGTTCTTGAAGTTTCCATCGAGTGGTTGCAGGGGCCAAACGGATGCCGATCATGAAGAGTGCAGAGAAGAGATGTGCAGCGTTCGCTGCCCACACGTGCTTTGATCCCGACGCTGAATATTGGACATAACTTGAATATCGAATGAAATATCCTACCATGAGCGAAGTCGATTTCATTTTTCAGCAAATACGCTATATTTTTTAATTATGGTTATGTAGATAATGTGTTTACTAGTTATTACGAGCATGCAAGACTCCTTGGAACATATCTTGTTTGAAGAGAATGACAGAAATTGGGAAAATGTCAGGTTATAATGTTGCAGTCTCGAATTGAGGTACCTCCCTTGCAGATCTCAACGTCGCTAATACGTCGCGTGACTACCAAATGCTCGCTCTTCCTGGACTCACTGGAACACTGCACGTAGCCGGCAGGGGCCGCGCCCACTTTGAATTCGACCATGCGATCCTTGCTCTTCACCCAATGGACCAGTCCAAATCGCTTAATCCATTTCTGAAAATAATCACAATTATCGTTTTTTATTGGAGAATGAATCTTGATCAGATAATGGGCTCTCTCCTTCTTATTATATTAAACGTCGTCTTTTTTCGCTTTCTTTATTCATTCTTTCTTTATTCCGTTTCAATCTATCATGCACTTTTTTCGACACTTTCGCATTTTTTTCAAGCAGGATATTTTTTCTTATTTCTAATGCAAAAACCGATTACGAAAGCATGAGAAGAAGCGGATGTTAGTGGCACGGTATTCGGCATATTCTTCTCCACAAAATCGTCGCATGAAGATAAAAATGGGTTGAATTTCACTCATAACTCAATTGTATGGGATATGAGTGGTCAGTGATATGGCCCGGGAACGCAGGAAAAAAAATGGTTCCTCTTTCTCATCGTCGCTGTAGAGCGTCTGGGGAAGCTTTTTGCGCATTCTGAAGTAGACTATTTTTGATCCGTCCGATTGGATCTTTGAACACTGATCATGGCTCGCCCTAGTTTGAGTTAATTCCAATTAGCCCGCCCATTCTCATCTTTGATCTCACCGAATATTTTCGCATCTCTTGCCCTCGAAGTCGATGAGATCAATGAGGACAGTGCACGCGAGAAGGACGGCCTTGCAACGAACATCCACGTAAGATGGGACTGCAAGAGAGACACTGTATCGGAGAGAACCGGGACGCTACCGCAAGCGAAGCGGCAGAGATCTATTTTGCACTTGTTTCAGAGACTGGATGAATGAGAAACGACCATCACCAGTGGAAACAAATACACGGACGCTTTCGTAGGGTTCTCACAATTTCGTGCTTATGATAAAAACAAACTGACAAGTGAGGGCCGTGTTATCAACATTTTCGTCTTGGCCAATGAATGCGGGCGACATACGAATTGCGCCTCCGCACGAGTCACCCAACATCAACTGAAATTTATTGATTCAAGGCCTCACCCACTTCATGCCCCGCCCATACATTTGATATAGTTTGCATAACACATTTGAAAATTCAATAATGAAAGATTCAATTAGCTGGGGCAAATATGTAAATACCCTTCTCTCTCGAATCGGAATTGCGGATTGAATCAGCTAAATATAGCGGGTTCGATCATTGTTCGCAGCTCCGAGCGAGAGCGAAAATTGCGGAATGAATCCGCTAAAATTAGCGGATTTGAGAATTGCGGACTGGATCCGCTAAAATATTAGCGGATATATCCGCTATTCATATCCGCTAATATTAGCGGATATTTTTTGTGTGCACTCAAGGCCATAATCCATTCTTTATTTCGCGTGCCAGTATTAATTGATATTGAAAGCTCAGTATCATGAGATCACTCGAGATGGGAACCAGACTCCGTATGTCTATCCGCTCTTGAAATGCAGTGCACCGTACCAAGTATCCCATGTCGGCAATGTGCGCGTCGTGGTCCGATGGGATAGGAATCGTGAGGATCGGTCTGAAAAAATATTTTTATCATATCATGAGGGACAAAAATGTGCATCAATGCGATCGCAAAATGCTATTATGATAATATTGCATGAAAAAAAGAGAGATTTAATCGCATTTGTGTTATTAAAAAATCGAACCTATTTTAGGAAGGCCCGCTCCAACAATGAAATTTTCATAGTTGACTTTTACTTGAAACACAACCAAAGCCATACCGAGACTGTTGCTTTTAAATTTTTTTTGAATGTTTCGAAAATCGAAATCTGACTATTTCGATGATTGTTTGAATGGCACCCACAAATAAATTCTAATCTTTGATCTTTGATCGTTTGCCTATCGACCAACCTTCGTGCTGATCCGTGATCGTCATTATGCCTCTGCACATGGATGAGGATTGGAAGGACGCATAGCCGCACTGCGCAGGGGAGGATATTACACGGTACTTGTCCATTTGACTGCTCTGCTATTTACAATCGCACGCTCTAGGTTTTCTCCCGACTCTTTACACAATTATATCTAGTGGCGTTTCATTGGCTGTTTGGCATTCTTCTTCTTCTACTAAGACATCCGACTCCGCCATATTCAGCGCCGTTAAATTGCGGAAAGAACCGGAAGGCGGCTTAAAGCCGGCAAATGCAAATAAGAGTGCTGGAAAATAGGCTGACCGGCGTTCCTGGCGGCGCCTCCACGATCATCTCACAGTTGGTCCACAGTTTGGACGCGCGGAAGATGGTGAAGATCACCTGAAAAAGAGCCGGAGATTAGACATCCAGTTACAGTAACTAGATCTACAGTATTCTTACAATTATTTTGTATACCGTACCTTGCCCTTCGCGTCCATCACTTGGAATCGGAAACTGTCCTCCTGAGTCGTGCAGTACTCGTCGTTGGTGTGCATCTGTTCAGCGGAGTACATCTGCAAAGTATTCACTGGCTCTCAGACATTGCGGCTTTGTTTTCGTTGAGAGCCAGAACCGGAGTTCAGAAGAAACCCGGAGCCGACTCCTATCACATTTCCCGGCTGCAGAACTCACGAATTGGCCCTGATCGTTGTAGATATTGTACATGCTTGACGTTTTGTAGTTTTTCATGCACTCCAGTGCTTCCGTTTTCTGCGAAAACAAAAATTAGTTTGCAATACATATTTGAGGGGTTACGGTAGTTTAGTTTGATCAAGCTTGCTTTCATTTCAGTTAGTGTGAGCCTTTACCTACAGATAAGCTCCACTCTCACTGTGGTTTCACGATTCCGCCAAAACGTGAGAGGCAAAAAGGGCCATAGTACCCCGGCCACAGTGAACCTGTTGCACGTGAGCACCGGCGATGGTGTTGAGAAGCTCGAGAACGGGCGGAATGTCCACGATCATCTTTTGCTCCCGTGAAGGTGCACAGTCTGTTAATGAAAATGATTGATTTGGCTGCGGTAGTTGAGAATACTGTAACAAGGAGGGGAGGGGTGGTCGCCTCGATAGGGTACGCTACTGTAGTTCTGATGAAATATGTTTATTGTTGTTTACACGGTACTATAGACTGGGCCTTCTGTAATGAACAAATAGGGCAACGAAGCCAACAAATAGTAGATGAGTACATAAACGGCAGTCGCATACCTGTCGTAAGCACGTTGGGCATTGTGCTTCCTCCGCCGTATCCGCCGTACCTTCCTCTTGGAGGGAGAAGAGGACGAGAGAAGGGAGAGGGAGAACCGCGCGACGAGGAGGAAGAAGTGGGAAATGAGGAGGGGATGAAGAAGAGATGAGATAAATTTAAAGGAGGCGTAACAGGAAAGAATGGTGGTGACTCTCGCACGGAAACCCCTGGATTTGCAAGATACCGTAGCCAAATGAGAGAGGGGTAGGAGGTGAGGGAGGGGAGTTAGACAGGCGTATGTAAATCAAAAGCGCACGCTTAATCAAATCCCCTGTTCAAAATTCCCGCAGTTGCCTGGATTGAAGGGAAATCTGGAACTGCGCCAACTCTCTATAACTCGGTTCATTGATGACGTAGAAACATGGGAGTTTCAGAATTCTGATATGGTTATGGATTGCTACAATGTGACGTTGACAGATTAGTCACCAAAATATTCGTCTTACGCCTCCTTTAAATATTGTATACATATGAGGCCGGTTGCGAAAGAGTCAGGCAATCGCCTCCAGCTGCTGGCACAGCGAAATTTTCAGAAATTGTGAAATCTTGGGAATAGAGGTTTTCGAGGGTGGTGATCATCCCTACCGCCTTCATTTTGCACCAGCTCGACCGGTGCAGCCGTGCTGCAACCATGCTGCATTGTGCCTTTTGTTGGTATCTCGTTTCCCGGTGGATGAAACTTTCTGAAAATTTGATCACCGGTGTAATCGACGATGGCGAGTCGAATCGTAATACTCCCGTTCATGAAAAATGCAAACTGCTCCAAATAAATTTATTTTCTCGAATACTAAGGCCGGGTGAAACTAGTTCTTCACATGGTCAGATGCGCGTCATTCATGGGATCATTTTTCATATGCAGGGTATGGAGAAAAGTACTCAACTTCATATTTTTAAAATTACTTTTATCCTTACATTTTCTCTTTTTCCACCTGTTTTTGGCAGAGATCGCACTGAGAGAGTCATTTCATTCTCCATTCAACGCAAGAATCGCGCGGTGTGCAAAGGAAAATGTGGAAATGTGAAGATAAAAGTAATTTTAAAAATATGAAGTTGAGTACTTTTCTCCATACCGTGCATATGAAAAATGATCCCATGAATGACGCGCATCTGACCATGTGAAGAACTAGTTTCACCCGGCCTTAGTATTCGAAAAACTAAATTTATTTGGAGCAGTTTGCATTTTCATGAACAGGAGTATTACGATTCGACTCGCCATCATCGATTACACCAGTGATCAAATTTTCAGAAAGTTTCATTCACTGGGACACGAGATACCAACAAAAGGAAAAATGCAGCATGGTTGCAGCACGGCCGCATCGGTCGAGTTGGTGCAAAATGAAGGAGGTAGGGATGATCACCACCCTCGAAAACCTCTATTCCCAAGATTTTACAATTTCTGAAAATTTCGCTGTGCCAGCCCATTGCTGATTCTTTGGCAACCGGCCTCATATATGTATATTTATATTGTATCATTATTTCTTACGACAGGTATGCGACTGCCGTGTATTCATCTACTATTTGTTGGCTTCGTTGCCCTATTTGTTCATTACAGAAGGCCCAGTCTGTAGTACCGTGTTTCAATTCAATTTCAATTTATTTATTTATCAGAATCATGTGGGATGGGTGTTAAGTCACATGCTGATCTCTTCTGGTATTGTATTCCTGGTTTGACATAGACCACCAGTCTCGACCGATCATATTGCGTAATTCGTCTCTCCATCTTATTCGTGGATGTCCTATAGGCCTTTTATGTGAGTATGGCGTCCAGGTTGTTAGAATTTTGGTCCATCTCGTACCTTCCATCGATCTCACTCTATTTGCCCAGTTGAGCTTCTTTTTAGTAGCCAATTGAACCCAATCCTTGACTCTTGTAAAATCTCTTATGCGCTCATTTGACCATCTATGCAGAATCGATATTCCAAGAATTTTGCGTTCCATTTTGTATTGCGCCACTCGTAGCTTCCTTTTGTCCGATTCTCGAAGCGACCATAACTCGGATCCGTACAGTACCGCTGGACGGATCCGAGTTAGTACCGTGTAAACAACAATAAACATATTACATCAGAACTACAGGAAAGTGAACCTCATGTTCAAGTGCTTCTTTTCAGTTGACCCTGCTTTATACTGCCGCGCGTTCTCCACTTTTATTAGGCCCCTCCTTGAGTACGGTTCTGTAGTCTGGTCCCCGCACACTGTAATTCTCGCTAATCACATTGAGGACGTCCAGCGCAACTTCACCCGGCGCCTTTTTGCCCGCTGCCGCGTTCCCTATCTCCCGTATCCTGATAGAATTTCCCTCCTCTCCTTATCCACTCTTGAGCACAGGCGATTTATCTTTGACCTTCTTTTCCTGCATAAGTCTGTTCATGGTTTTTACTCGTATGACCACTCAAATCTATTCAATTTATCACCTCTTGTAGATACGTAACCTCCGTAGATCTCATTCGTTGCGAGTAGTATATGTGATCTCAATGGTTACCGATGGTAACCACTGAGCGGTTCTCGCTCGGCCCCGCCCCCAAAGCGCCGGTTGCGCGTCAGCAATTTTTATTGGCCCCGCCCCGCCCGCTGCAGCTGTAATGACTCGTTATCGATTGGCTGCAGCCCATCGTGTTTCTGGAACATTCCACACTACTGCAATTCGATGACTCATCGCCGCTGTTTACGCGCGCGCTCTGATAATTGCCCCTCGCGCGCGCCATGGACTCTCTCCATTCGCAATACTCTCTCGCGGTCTCTAACTAACTCGCAGGGGAAGAGCAGTACAGGGTGATGGGGCAAAATGACGCGTTCATTCACGTTTTCTGTGTGTGCTCGCGCATTTTCCGCTGTCCAAAAACTTAGATTTTTTTAAATACGTTTATTTTTTCTTAACTGTATTAGCGTGCGTTATTATCCTTCGTTCCTCCCACCAGTATCTCACTCTTTCTCTCTCTCTCTATTTCTCTGGCAGTTGACCCATACGCGTGCGCACGCAATATACTTCTCTTGTGTTCTGTCCATTGTAGCAGAGAATGCCGCTCGTAGCGCGGCGTACCAGGCAGCACGTGGTGGTACTTCCTCCCAAATTTACACAAACACACAACGACGACGACTTTGGCCGATCAGTGATCTCACGGATTTGTGCGGAAGACAGGGAATAAACGCTAAGTTTTGTCCGTTACGACATTTCTCAAACCGTTGATGATTCCTATTTTTAGCATACGATAGAGCATTTCTCGACCTATTTTTTATCATCCACAAGATCGTGTTAGCAGCGTGATAATGGCGCTGATATCTATATTGCCCGTCAGTTGTCATACAACGTGAGGAAATAATTATTATCTCATTGCAGAAGCTTTACGATGCTCATCAATTACGCTCGTGCTCATCACGTCACATGATCCCTCTCTACCGTATGTATTTCGCACACAACTTTTTTTTGTTATGAATAAAAATTTATGGTTTCATCTTTTCAACATAATAAACAAGTGAATCATCAAAAATGTTTGTACACAGTCGTCGATTGTCGCGTGTTGTGGGATGCAAATCGATCATCAAATATCCATAGGGCTGTGATTTAACCGCATCTTCGTAGGCCTCCAGGAAGTGCGTTGACTTTCCCGGGAATACTTGTTTCGCAAAATTTTGAATCTGTAGGCTGTCGCCGGTAGATTTGGTGAGGCAAATGTACGTACTGTTCGCGCGCGCCGTTCGCTCCTGCGCAAACAACGACTGTACAATGTTGATGATCGAACAGTTGCAGTGGTGGGCAACGCGCGTGAACAGATTGTTCAGCTCCGTCTTATTCTTCACGTAGTATGACATGAGATCGTCCAGAATCAGCAGCTTATGCTCCTTTCCCTCTAGCATTTGCATGTCGGGCGGGCCCTCGTGCAGCTCAATTCGTTCATGCTGCGGAAAATCTCCAGTATCAATGCCGTAACACCAAATCACTCGATCGAAGCGCTTATCAAACATTTTGGCTTCATTTTCCAGAATCTTTCGCAATAGCGTAGTTTTTCCAGTTTGAGTGGCGCCGGAACAATACAGCAGGCAGGGAGTCTTTATAACAAACTTGTCGGTCTGCATCGCCTTCAGAAATAGCGACGGTTATGGCTCTATCGAGTCGTTCATCGTCGTCACTATTTATTGCCTTTCAGCTGGTCATCGTTTCAGTTTGCATCATCACCGCGCTAATCAACATTACCCTGTTCCCGGACAGTAGCAGACGTCTCTTCTGGATTGGCCTTTTCTCAAGCAGTCTGGCTTTGATTATTCCATTTCCAATCAGGCAGCATGGCGGGGGAATTTTTCGTGACCCTTCCGTCTACCAACTTCCATCCGACGGCGAGCCACCCCGAGAACTCGAGCTCTTCATTTCTAGTCCGTCTTCCGGAACCAATCAAGCTAAAAACTGAAAAATGGCGGTGTGGTCTGGCTGAGATTATCTATACGAATAGTTTCGAAAATGTCCCAACTCCCCTCAAATTTACGGCAATCGACAAGCAGGGCGCACGCACGGAATATTACCTTCCGGCCGGGAACTATCGAGACGCGCTCGCGCTTGTTGATGCGCTGTCCTCCGTCACCTTTCCGTCGTCGTCGTCGTCGCATAGGCGACGCAACAAGCGTAATGCACCCGCCGCTTCTGCCACAGCCGACGGGAGCAGTGAGCCGCGCCGTCCGCTCACAGAAGAGGAAGAAAAGCGAACGTTGCAAGCGTCGGTTGACGCCGGTAACTATCGTCCGGCCACGGCCGAGGAGATTGAGCAAATGTTGGCGCGAAAAAGGGCGAGACTTGATGCAAAGGCTGCAGCGCTTGTTCTGGCATCTGCTGTGGCTTCGGACGCTACGGCGGCGGCGCAACCACCACCTCCTCCACCACAACCTGAACAACAATCATCAGCATCAACAACAACAACTACTACAAACACTTCATCACAACCGTCAGGACAAGCTGCAGCAGCAGCTGCTGCCGCCGTAGCAGTTCCAACTCCGGATCACGCCGCCGCCGCTGCCGCCGCAGCAGTAGAGTCCAAAATTGCGAGCGCGTTCGAGCATGCGCTCGCTCAGTTCAGCAAACAACAATCAGACTCTGCGAGCGCAACTGCAGCCAAGGGCGCCAAACAGCTGGCCGATCTAGTGGTTGGAGAGAACAAGAAGCTGCAAACGCTCTTGCAAGATTCGATTCGCGCTGCCAATGAAAATGTAGCAACGCTCGTACGTGAGGGCAAGGCCAATTCGGCGGATATCGTTCGCGGCTACGCGACGCACGCTGATGCGCTCGTGCAGGAGAGTCAGAAACTGCAAGCGCTACTAACGGAAAGTATCGCCGTCCAACGGGCCAGCGCGGCCGACTCGAAAAGGATCGCCAATCAGGCGAACGTCCGCGGGTTCTCGCTCGCGCGCGCTCAAGAGCAGTTCGCAAAGTTTGGGTTCTCGTTTGATTTTGATCCAATTTTGCGCCGCATCATGATTTACGTAAACAGAAACATTCTCAGAAGCGTTGAACTATCTCGCGAATTGGCGCATCTTTGCGGATTCTCACAGAACGCAGAAGATGACGACAACGACGAAGAGTTGTTTACACAATACAAGACCATCGCGCCGTACGCTATCGATTTCAGCAACAACGTGTCGGCAATCTTTGTGTACGCAGATTGCGTTCAACCTTCGATCGTTGGCAACTGCAAGTCTCAGCTGCTGCGCATCATTCCAACGACGTCGAATCAGTCAACATCGACAGTCGTTTCTACCGTATTCAATCCCATTCAGCACTTGCCCATAAATAAGGAAATTATCGATACGATCAGGATTGGGCTGTTTGACGCGCTGGGAAAACCTATAAAATTCGCATTTGGTACGACCATTTGTACACTACACTTTCTCAAAGTCAAGTAATTGTAGTAATCATAATGCCTGCTGTCGATTGTTCCGAAGTTTTCGACTACGATAAAATTGATTTTACCAGTCTGCTCCAGCAAAATTGCAATCAGCATGGCGGCGGCCGGATTGTCGGCTTGCGAAATCAGCGCGGACAGGGAATTGCGCGGGTCGTGAAACGCCTTCGCGTTGCCATTCCCTCCTTCCTTGATTCACCCGTGGGTCGGCAGGTCAAGCAAGCAGCCGTCAGCGTCGCCACTGACGTCATGGCCGGCTCAACGGCTGCGGATGCATTTAAGCGGGCCGGTCGACGAACTATTCGCAATCTAACCGGACTTGGTAGTCGCAAGCGACGCCGCAGTCCTTCTTCCCATCCCGCTGAGAAACGGTCGTATTTCGTTCCCGCTCCTCCTAATTCGTAATGCAGAAAATCATCAATCCCCGATCCCGGCGAGCCACCGTTCCCGAGCTCGATCTTTTCAGCATTCCCGATACGGCCGTTGGCGTTGTGAACAGTCGATACGTTGAGTGCCCGCTCTCAAACTCGCTCTCATCGTCGCAAGGACCGCTCGAGTGGCGGTACAATCTGCAAAAGAGCTTCTTGAATCTTCAGCGCAGCTACGTTCAGTTCACGATTGGCATTCGAGATAAGGATGGTAAAAAAATTGAACTAAAAGACGGGCAAACACTTCCACTAGCATTTTGCCAAATGATTGGCAAGACACTCTTTAAACAATTTCAAATCTATCTCAATGGAATTTTGGTTGAAGATTCCTCGCCGCTGTACGCTTGGAGGAGCATAATCGAAACGGAGCTCAACTTTGACAAGGATACAAAGAACAGCACGCTCTCTCTTGCCGGATACGCAACGGACGAAGAGCCGAACAGTCCAAGCTCCGCCGGTCACAAACGGAGATCAGCGTGGGTACAGAATGCTGACAGTGCGGCGCAGTTTGCAGCTACGCTCAATCTCAATCTATTCAATCAACCTCGCCTCCTGCTAAACTATGTCGACTTCAAGCTAATCGCGTACTTGAATGAACCCAAATTTGTTATTGACTCGTTCGAAATCGACAAGGACCGGACGTCGCCTGACGCGACACTGTACACCTATGAAATTTTGGATATGAAACTTCTCCTTCACGAGTACGAGTTGCACGATTCGGCCGCACTGGCGATTGAGCGACTGCTCAAGCAGGAAAAGATGATCACGTACCCGCTGACAAATGTTGAGATGCGCAGCAGTTTCTTTGTGGCTCCGGGTCGCTTTGACACGCCCGAGTGCCGTCTGCTCACATCGGCGCTGCCGAAGCGAGTGGTAATGTGCATGGTCGATGCGCAGTCCTATCTCGGCTCTCACTGCAAAACCCCATTCAACTTTAGACACTTTGACGTCAAAGACGCGTTCATCGAGTGCGGTGGGCGCAGCGTTCCCGCCCGCCCGCTCAACCTCGACTTTGAGCGGGATCGGTACATGCCCGCCTATCTCAACATGTTGGAGGGAACGGGCCAGGGTCGCTCGGCGGGCAATAACGGTATTACGCGCGAGGCGTTCAAGAACGGTAGCGCCTTTTTCGTTTTCGAAATTTCTTCGAGTCTCGATTCTGAAACGTTCGACCTTATCAATCTCGGCACAACCAGCTTCAATATCAAGTTCAACAAGCAAGTGCCCGATCGGGGCCTCTACTGCATCCTCCATTGCGAATACGATTCTGTGCTCACCATTGATGATAATCGCGTACCCCATGTTGATGCACTCATGTAATTTGATGATAAACATTTATTAAATATTGATGAAATAACAACGAACAGGCGGTTGCAGGAAAATAAACATAGTAACTTGATAGTTGTAGTAGTAGTACGGCGGCGGCGGCGAAGCAACAACAACAATAACGTGCATTACGCAGCCCGGACGAGTTCTTGCTCGTACACAATTCCGGAAATCTCCTCACCGGCGGCGTCGACAACACGATAGGTTGGCGGCGCTCCGACGAGCGCCTGAACAATTTGAAAAATCTCCTCGGTCCAGCCCGTCGTGTACCCCCGACGAAAGGCCTTGTTCTGATGGCTCAGCCGAACCCGTTCGCCAACTCTATACTTTGGCTCTTTCGCGGGCAGCGCCGCGCGTTCAGCGGGCGCTCGCTCACCGGAATAAACTTGTTGTGGTGTACACTTGATCATGCGATGATAGGAATTATTGATTGCCGTTGTTAGCTTGTCGGCAACATCAATCCATTTCCGTGTGCCCGCTGCGGTAAGGTACTTGAACAAGCGCGTCTCCCACGTTCGATTGTACCGCTCAACCACGGCACACTTAATGTCCGAATTCGGATGAATGAGCTGGATGTGACGTGAGCTGAGGTACGCCTTCACCGACGAGTTGACAAACTCTTTGCCGCGATCTGTCACGAGAAAAGTGGGAAACATGTTCAGCTGCTCGAATGTTGCCTGCAGCGCGGCTGCCACTTGCTGACCCGTTTTGCGCTTGAGCGGAATCGTGAACGCAAATCTGGAAAAACAATCAATCATTGAGAGGCAGAAGCGATGCCCCTTGTTCTGTCGAGAGAAGGAGCTCAGATCGATCAAGTCTGCCTGGACATGAGAAAATAGGAAATCTCCGCTGGTGCGCCGGCGTGGAAACTTGTAGCGCACCTGCTTATGCCTCGAGTAGACGGGTTGACGCTCGAGAAAGTGTTCAACCTTTTTTGCAGACTGTTTGCTCGCGCGTTGCAGCGGCCCTGCGGACGAGTACGCCGTTGGCTCGCTGAGGTTGTAGTACAATCGTTTCATCATTGTGATGAAATGACAACTTTATCGGAGCAACCGCCCTAAATCCAAGCCTTAATGTAGAGCTTTTTCGAAGGCGGACCCGATCCCCGTTGGGCGCGTCTCGTCGTTTGCGTCGGCTGCATGTAACTGGGAACTTGCAAGTTTTTCAGCTCTCTTTCTTGCTTCGTCGTCCTGGCTGCCGCAGTTTTCTTAGCTGCACTTTTTGGAGGAGCCGCTGCCGGGGTGTTCTTGGGCGAGAATCCCAACGCCTCATTGTCGTCGTCCCAGTCGAGCGAGGGCGTAAGCGTAGGCCGGGCTGCCCGAGCGGGAGTTGTTGCTGCTGCAGCTGTAGCTGCTGCAGCTGTAGCTGCAGGAGACTCTTGCTGCTTTGGCTGCGGAAACGACGGATTTTCTCTCGCAGGATGATTATAATTGTAATTTTGAATGACTTTAAAATCGTCGGCAAACTGCTGCTGTTGCGGAGGCGAGTAGAAGTCGATCAGCGGCGGCGATGACCGATCGTCCGCGTCAGCAGCAGCAGCAGCGATCGGATCCGATCGGTCGTCACGCAGCTCGTTCTCCCTTCTAAAGTTGACGAGTCGAGCTAGGCGATCTTGGTACAGCCTCATTTTAAGATGGGGATCGAGATCCTTACGCTGAATAATATCATTCAGCCGGCTCTCCATTTCAATTGCATTTGCCTCTCGTTGTGTGACGGCAACAAACGGCTGAACTCGGGTGGTATGTTTCATCATCATCGGGAGAACAGAATAACTTGAACAATCACACGAATAAAGTGGTGGGCAAACGTGAGCAGAAGATCACGCGCCTTATCAACGTCCCTACACTTTCCAATATGACGAATAATTGGCAAGAATTGAACAATGACGTTACGCTCGGAACGATTAAATGCAATTTTGTGAATATTGTAAAGAGCTTCGACGAGACAGGAAATCTCTGCCTTGCTTGCTTCTTTAATAGCCTGACGGGTGTGACGCAGTACTTTCTGCAAAAAGGCCGAATGGCGAGCCATGCGGCGCGCTGGAATCATGACGACTTGTTGTTGACTTTGACTGAATAAGTGCCGTCCGCTGGGCTTTTGTAGACGTTGAGATTGCACAGTAGAAACTTGTCTTCAATGGCTTCTTTTGCGTGGTGATTGACCAACGACGACGACGACGGTGTGGAAGGCAGCAAATGAGTTTTTTGATGTCGATTGCGGGAGAACGACGACGAGAAAACTCGATTGCAATCTGCGCAATAAAGTTTAGGATGCGTTGCAAGCAAATGCTTGGCAAGGTCCGCCACTGTGGTTTGGCAAAAGCTACAGAGAGACGGCATGAAGGCACAACTGCTCGCTATCAGTGAACAGAGGACAAATGATAGGAAAAGTTACGTGCTAGGTACTTTCGCACGTATGCATCGTCCCTTTTTATACGGTGAAATGTCGAGACAACGGCTCGAAATGTCTTGTTCTTGAGCAGCATTTCGCTAATGACAAATACGCAATATGCGCCACATGTATTTTCTTGTACTTGCTGATGTTTTGCACGGTTGAAGTAGCAACTCGAAAATTGCTCGCAATAGGCGCGAATAGCCCGTACTCGTGGCGGGCCGCCAAAGGAGTCAAAGTAGTGGCAGACGCCCTTTTGCACAACAATGGCCAGCCAGTGCGTACCGCGCTGCTGCGACGAATCCGTGTTCACGATCAGACCGAATGATTCATTGTTGCGGAGCTTATCGATGGGCGGCAGGCAGTCGGACGGAAATACGCCTAAGAATCCGGGAACGCGAGCGTGCCGCTGCGGTAGCGTGCTAATGTCAACGGAATCCATGAGAATGAATGATTTATCGATTCAAATACTTGCATTTAACAATTCCGCCAATAACAAGAAAGGACAAGTTTGCACAATTTCGCTGAATGAAGGTCGTAATGTCAGTGTGTTGTACGCCATCGCTGATATCCTGAATGATTTCGACCAGACAGCTGATCGACATTGGCCCCTGGCGGAGGAATACGATGAGTTCGATGAGTCACGCAAGCCCCGTGGGATCGTCCGGATGCAGCGCGCGGTACAGAGCGGTATTCGAGGGAAACGAGAGCGTAGGCGTAGTCCAACCGCTCATCACTACCACAATCGATGAAGAATGAATGCGAGGATACAGGATTCACACTCACGCTCCACTAATAACCCAGCTCGTTCTCCCTTCTAAAGTTGACGAGTCGAGCTAGGCGATCTTGGTACAGCCTCATTTTAAGATGGGGATCGAGATCCTTACGCTGAATAATATCATTCAGCCGGCTCTCCATTTCAATTGCATTTGCCTCTCGTTGTGTGACGGCAACAAACGGCTGAACTCGGGTGGTATGTTTCATCATCATCGGGAGAACAGAATAACTTGAACAATCACACGAATAAAGTGGTGGGCAAACGTGAGCAGAAGATCACGCGCCTTATCAACGTCCCTACACTTTCCAATATGACGAATAATTGGCAAGAATTGAACAATGACGTTACGCTCGGAACGATTAAATGCAATTTTGTGAATATTGTAAAGAGCTTCGACGAGACAGGAAATCTCTGCCTTGCTTGCTTCTTTAATAGCCTGACGGGTGTGACGCAGTACTTTCTGCAAAAAGGCCGAATGGCGAGCCATGCGGCGCGCTGGAATCATGACGACTTGTTGTTGACTTTGACTGAATAAGTGCCGTCCGCTGGGCTTTTGTAGACGTTGAGATTGCACAGTAGAAACTTGTCTTCAATGTCTTCTTTTGCGTGGTGATTGACCAACGACGACGACGACGGTGTGGAAGGCAGCAAATGAGTTTTTTGATGTCGATTGCGGGAGAACGACGACGAGAAAACTCGATTGCAATCTGCGCAATAAAGTTTAGGATGCGTTGCAAGCAAATGCTTGGCAAGGTCCGCCACTGTGGTTTGGCAAAAGCTACAGAGAGACGGCATGAAGGCACAACTGCTCGCTATCAGTGTACAGAGGACAAATGATAGGAAAAGTTACGTGCTAGGTACTTTCGCACGTATGCATCGTCCCTTTTTATACGGTGAAATGTCGAGACAACGGCTCGAAATGTCTTGTTCTTGAGCAGCATTTCGCTAATGACAAATACGCAATATGCGCCACATGTATTTTCTTGTACTTGCTGATGTTTTGCACGGTTGAAGTAGCAACTCGAAAATTGCTCGCAATAGGCGCGAATAGCCCGTACTCGTGGCGGTCCGCCAAAGGAGTCAAAGTATTGGCATACGCCCTTTTGCACAACAATGGCCAGCCAGTGCGTACCGCGCTGCTGCGACGAATCCGTGTTCACGATCAGACCGAATGATTCATTGTTGCGGAGCTTATCGATGGGCGGCAGGCAGTCGGACGGAAATACGCCTAAGAATCCGGGAACGCGAGCGTGCCGCTGCTGTAGCTTGCTAATGTCAACGGAATCCATGAGAATGAATGATTTATCGATTCAAATACTTGCATTTAACAATTCCGCCAATAACAAGAAAGGACAAGTTTGCACAATTTCGCTGAATGAAGGTCGTAATGTCAGTGTGTTGTACGCCATCGCTGATATCCTGAATGATTTCGACCAGACAGCTGATCGACATTGGCCCCTGGCGGAGGAATACGATGAGTTCGATGAGTCTCGCAAGCCCCGTGGGATCGTCCGGATGCAGCGCGCGGTACAGAGCGGTATTCGAGGGAAACGAGAGCGTAGGCGTAGTCCAACCGCTCATCACTACCACAATCGATGAAGAATGAATGCGAGGATACAGGATTCACACTCACGCTCCACTAATAACCATAATAGTTGTTCACTTTTTTTAACGACGCGCGATTGAAATGGTGCGAGAGCAGTACGCAACAGCAGCAGCAGCAGGCTGCGGTGATCAAGAGCACGAACGTCTGATACATCAATGTATTATGAAATCTTACTGGCAAATTATTGTACGACGAGTACACGCGGCCGTCTCCGCGCTTGTAGAAGATAATTTTGGTCGTATTGTCGAATAGGTATCCCGCAATGTCGCTCAGCAGTCGCACCTGACCGTCTGTGTCAATGCGAAATAGCGTGCCCTGCTCGAGCAGCAGCGATTCTTCCCTGCTTATCCATTCTTCTTCCGTCGCCGCCGGAGACGTTGTTGTTGACAGCTGCGACGACGACGCCATGCCTAATACCACCGGCCAGTAGCAGGAAAATGAACATGACTGAAAAAAACGAATAGTCTTTGGACCGACAGCTGACATAAAATCAATAAACTGACCCGATACGAGTTCTAAATAGGGTAGAAACAGCAACAGTAAACGACTATCTGTCTACC
>LS488497.1:0-43490 GCA_900490705.1 Pristionchus arcanus | reverse complement strand
TCGCTGTTGTTCGACTGGAAAAGAATACAAAATTGAAAGAAATACCTGAATATCGAATAAATTGAAACATAAAAGAAGTTGTATAAAATAGAAATGAGCGAATGAATTTATTCAGTGCGGAGGAAGAAAATTAAAATATTAATAAGATAATAAGAGAATTAATAATAAGAATAATAAGAATAATAAGAGAATAATAAGAGAATTAGGATAATATCCAATTCAATAGAACGAAAATCTTATGAATAAATTTTATACATACTGTTACAGTTGCTGTTCCTGCTCTTCCAAATACCACAACGTGAAATTTTTTGAATTTTTTTTAATCCTAATTCTATCCAAATTATCATTCTCAGATTCTCGTATATTCCCCAGTGTCTATCTGCCTTTGGAGATCGGGCGTGAGCTGTACATATTTCTTCTCTGACGAGTTGAAGAAGAATACGGGATCATCTGAACATTGTAAGTTTATAGAGACGGAAGGAAAGTTGTACGTACTGTCTACTTTGGATAAATCGAATCCTTCTTTCTGCAGATCAGTCTTCTTTAGCTTATAAGATCCTGAAGTTTCTACATTTGTCTCTATAATTACGATATATTATTCACCAGTCTTTTCAACTTCTTTGCAGATTCGTATGAATATCGGGATTGCATAGGAGGCGAGATTGGCAGTGAACCTTTGAGCTGCTTCCGAGAGCAGTTCCTGGATTGAAAAGGAATGTTTTTAAACTAAATTCCACATTCTAATTCTTACCTTCAGGTCAGCTCCCTCTTCCATCTGAAGTGCAGTCATCCCTGCTCGCCCTTCCTGTTTTCCCACCTAATATAGTTTATTCGTAATTGTTGCCACCACAAAACGGCACATAATGAACGTAGTTCTATGTAGTTAATTGTACTGACCTCAACTCCGTACACCGTGCACTCGACGATACTTTTTATCGGCTGGAGAATGCCCTCCACTTCGATTGTAGACACATTCTCGCCCTTCCATCTGATAAAAATATTGAAAATAGGCAAATCATCGGAAAAATAATTGCACCTGAATGTGTCTCCTTTTCGGTCTTTGAAGTAGAGATAACCGAGTTCGTCCCAATGGAGAATATCACCCGATGCGAAACACTAAAAAAATTAAAAACCATTTCATTTCGTATTATTAGAATAGATCTGTGTTCTTGCCAACTCTTACCATATCTCCCTTTTTAAATACATCTCGATAAATCTTCTTCTCCGTGTCTTCCTTGTCAACATAGCCATCGAAACGTCGGAATACATCCTGAAAATTTGTAATGTTTACTGCTGTCTGTGCAATGTACCTTGTTGTTGATTAATCCGACCATCTCTCCGCTTTCTCCCGGTTGGCACGGAACTGCGAGACCTTTCTATAAATTATTGTTCGTCCACTTTTTAAGGCCATGAAAGATTCACCTTATTGCGAATAATTGCCCCTGTTTCCTCGTCAACTTTAACGAGTCTAACGGGATAGAACAGCGAAGTGAATGGATAAATAGGGAAGAAACCACACGAACCGACATGATTGTCAAGGTTTACTGAAAGAAGATCATTCACATGAAAAGTATATTTTCTGAAACATACCCAGATTGGATATTCCCTCTGTCGCAGCATACAGTTCACCGACTCTTTTTATTCCAAATCGAGTAGTGAATTCAGTCCAGATTTCTCGTCGAAGTCCGTTTCCATACATCGTTCGAATCTGTATCAGCACGCTTATCACACACCTCACGAAGAATACCTTATGTAATTTTTCTTCCGGAATCGGTTTCTGTGCGAGGAGATATCTACACAGCTCTCCGATGTACTGAGAGCACGTGCAACCATGTGCCACAGCATCCTGAGACGAATTCTTAGGGTACTTCAGATTATGCCATCGAACTTTCCAGAAATTTGAGGCTGAGAACTTCTTTCTGATGACGATGGATGTTCCTTTCGAGACTATCGTTCCGACTCCTAGCATCGCTGAAGTATTTTTTGTAACCATCTTACATGGCCACCGCCTTCGACGGGGTCTTATCGGCTAGCAGGGATGACCGTTAGCCGGTTAACCAATTCACAACATTTATAGCGGGCGCGCGGCTTGTTTATACTTCTTCAAAAAGTTTCGTTACCTGCCTACGTGACGCCTACGTGACTCGAGCGCTTTCGTTACGCGACTTACATGCTGCAGAATGGTAAAATGGCATTGTAATGTAGACTACGTCCTTCTTCTCCACTCCGAATCCTACCACCGACGAGAATGCCGCCCAGTAGAATCTCAATCAATATTCGTTTACCCGGTGTTTGAAACGACCTCATTCTGTTTTTTTAACCCGTTCTTACCTACAGTGCTTGATTATTGAAGGTTTCGGGAAGCCGGTCGTTCCCGATGTGTAGATGTAGCATAGGACACCTCAATTTATCAATCCGTTTTCTTAGGGTTCGAAGGGGCTCACTCTGGAAGTTTAATTCCGTACAATTCGGAGGTTCATTTTCACTAGCAGTTGCCAAGCTCTTCTTCAGATTCTCCGCTGTTGCTGCTTCCCCATCGCAAAGGTAAACTTTCATGTTCTTAGCAATTACCCCTTCCTCCTTTGCACTATCGAGCACTGAAATGTTTCGAACATGGTCCGAACCGAACATAATAGTGCGCATTCTGTAGTAGTACTCACTCGGTAACAATGTTGACGTAGTGATTACACATTTGCACTTTGACACGTTGATTGAATGACCGAGTGGTTCAAGTTTGAGATTTGTATTGATGAATGCTGATATGACTCCGATCTGGAATAATGACAGTTTTTTTTAGAATACGGAGAAGGTCCTACTTTGGAGAGACCGAGCCATGCGGCGATGAATTCAATGTTGTTCTCCATGAAGAGGGCAACCACATCTCCGTATTTGTATCCTTGAGCCTGAAAAAGAACGAATTGATGATTATTGTCTACATCATTCAACTTAATTGCTCTACATCATTAAAATTGACTCACAGCGAAAAAGTTTGCATATTTGTTCATCAATTCATTGAGCTCCGTGTAGTTGATACGACGACCAGTTTCAATCTGTCGAGGACGTCGTCAGATTTTCAAACTCATGTCGCTCAAAAATTCAAAGAAATTGTTGAATACCTCAACAGCGACTTCCTTCTGAGGATGCTCCTTCACTCTCTCCAGCCAGATTTCATGCACCGGTCGATTGGCAGCGAGTCGCCTCTTGATTTCCAACTTTATTCGAATTAATAAGTAAATACCCCTGAAATAGAGAAAAAAATTTAGAAAATTGTAAATTGTCCATTTCTGTGTAGACGTTGCGTCCTCGAGCGTTCACTACTATATTTCTCGTAATGACTACGCTACACGAAACAGGTTACCCACTTCCAGAAAAACAGGACAATTGATATGTACTCACTTGAGATCTCGTTTGAGAGTCTTCCCTGCTCGTTGGGCAAAATCGGAACGCATTAATCGATAGATTGCGAATGCAGCGAGAAGCCACAACAATCTGCAATAGAATAGGAGTTGACGAACTTCTATGATAATTTGCAAAGACTGTGTATTATTCACAAAGTCATATTCGAAAAGACAAATGGAAACTCACGAAGTTTTTCCACTGATGGTCAACGCCGCAGCGAGAAGACCAAAACGGAAGAGTTCAATGCGAACCGAGTGATCCATCTTCTGCAAAACGATGATTTATAGCAGTGAATCGGCATTCCTTAGGATGCAAAATGTCATAATCTCCAGTGAACACCTAGAGAAACCCGCGTGAGAAAAACGATTGATACCGATCAGGGAAAGTATAGTAGAGAGAAAGAGATGCACTCTCCTCAGTTAGCATGCTATCACAGTTCCTCATACCATTGATAGAGACTAACGGCAACCGTTTTTGTAAAAAGAGGATTAGTTGGGGAGAAAGTTCTTGCGATTTCTTCCTAGACAATAACAGAAAGTTCAGATCAATCACGTGTGTCCCTGTATGGAGTATCGACCATGAAGGAATAACAATGATAGGAAATATGAATCAATCGGAAACGAAGGATAAGTGATCATTGTTATTGTTGATATAGCAATGAATCGTATTCTATGAACTGATTGAGCATTGAATCGAGCAAGATTTTTATCAAATCTTTCAATGATCACAATTCATTTACTGTCTCCCCTGCAGACCTGCGTTAGTTCATAGAAAAACAAACAAAAATCGAAAAAAATCGATGCCATTGTTAGAGCGAAGGAGAAATATCCAAATGTGTGGAGTGATTCGACCCTAAAGGAGAGAAGATGATAAACAGAGGAGATGATCAGTGAAATTTGTTTGATACACTTGTATCGTAGTGGAAACAAGTTAAATTGTGTTTGGACGATCTGATTAACCTCCATTTTAATTAAAAATGTCGATGGAAAAGTAGTAAACTATGCTTGGAGTTATTCGACTGCAGTTCCTGTCGTAAACAGTTCATTGTCGCTGTATTTTCTAATTTCTCAAAATATCTTCAATTCCTTTTCAAATCAATGCGTTGTCTCACAAGTCAGTCGCCCATGGATACGAGGAGTCCCATTATTTGTCGAGGATTCCATCAGGTAAGAGAGAGAGAGATAGGGCTAGAGAGCGAAGATGGGAAATTCAATAGGCCTCCTCTTCCCTCTAACATCATCTTCTTAGCTTATAATCCGCTCTTATTATTGCTGATGGGAAAATATCAGCCCACATCTCACGTTTATTGACGGTTCAGAGCTTCTCATATCCTCTCCTACTACTGCCCTAGCGGTTCTCAGTTGTTATTGGCTGTCGATAGTTATGGATTTACTTCGACAATATCCGATCTACCCTGGAAGCTGCCTCCTTTTGTACAGTTTCTACTTGATTCCTGTTGGAATTCTTCTCGTTGCACTTCAAAAATCGTTGCTTCCGACCAATTCCAGGTTTATTGTTTACTATTTCTCAAATAACTGACATTCTCAGGATCATTCTAACGGTATGGACGATTGGCATGGTGGGAATTTTAACAAATGAGATATATCTCATGATCGTCAACATGACATTGGCGGACGGAGAATTCATCTCCAAATCGCTACAGGACCCGCGTGAGTTCGAATTATCCGAGAAAAACAAGTAAACAATAATATTTCTGCTCAACGTCCGATTATCACAATTATTCACTGTGTTTTCTACATGTGCATGTCTGCACTCGAGTTGTTTGCGGCTCTGGAACAACTGGTAATTGAAGGCAGTCCGATATCTATTCAATAATATCAATTCAGGCCGCAACACGTTGGGCCGATTCTCTTTCCGAACATCGATCTATCTTCTGGTATCTCCTTCCTTATTTGACGATTTGGGTAAGCTTTCAATTAAAATAAGATGATTTCGATATTTCAGTCTCTATTTGCTTGGTACACTGCGAAACTCGCGTTCGTAGGTAAGTCAACGTTCCCGTATTCCGAACTATTCTGAACTATTTTGAACTAAATGAACTATTTTTAAGACTTCAATATTCTTGTTATTTGTGTTACTTTCGTCATAGTGGAGGTCTCATCGATTCTCGTTGGTTATATTCCTCTTCAGTTTTCACAACTCGACGTTCAGATTAACTATGTCATTTATGGATATTGTAAGCGTCGCTATGCAACGATGTTGGGATGGAGTAGTCTCGACGAGCGGTGGCAGGTTGGAAAAACAGTGATAAACTTCATAGACCATTGAAGGTCCGAGCGACTTGCTTCTTCTCTAGTGCAATGTTTCCTGTAAACATCTTCGGATTCTTAATGAAGGCAAGCTAGATAACGTGGCTTCAAACATACCTTCTCAACACTAATTTGAGTTCTGTGCTGCTCTTGTTTCATGGATCTATGCCTTCTATCATGAGGAAATTCCCTACTTCGTTCTCGAGGGAATCTATCAAACTGTGAGATCCATTCATTTTCATTCTCAACCATGTGCTTAGCTACATGCAACTAGTTGCGCTGGGTCAGCGATTATTCTGATGAGTAAGCATCCGAAAATCCATAGACAATGTCTCATAATTCTCAAGAAATGGTAAATCCCATATCCCTGAAAGCACGCAACAGCTCATTTCAGGTTTCCATCAATTCAAGTACCAGAAAGTAGAACAGAAGAACCAAACGACAACAAAATACATTTCGCCTTATTATCAGATTCGTGGGACATTGATTCAAATACTCCTCGATGTATCATTGTTGCGTGAGATAAATACGAATGACTTGACTACACTATTGCATGAACGCATCATAGCTCTTGTTTCACTGTATCTAGTCAAACAGGTGCATCAATCCACCTCTGCTCTCTGATTTTCTCCCACTCTTTCTTCCAATGGAAACGAACACGACAGTTGAACAATCGAACTGAACTGCTTCCGAAAGGGCTATAAAATGAGGTGCACTGAGAACTTGAAATCATAATCATGCGAGGTCTCTTCCTCTCCTCTCTTCTCGCGTTCATCGCGGTTGTCTCCTCTCAATATCCTGATGAAGGACCAATGCTGGATATGGAGCCGGAGTATCTGTAAGAACTCTCTTATCTAACTATTAGAAACTATTTACTTTTTTGCAGTGAGAAGCGCCAGGCATTCCCCTCCCAAGGCTCATCCCTTCCTCCTCGTCCCCCCGTCTACGTAGGAGGCTCCCGTACAACTCTGCCTCCTCTTCCTATTCCTTCCTTCACATCCCGAGGCCCTGCACCAGTTGGAGGATCCCAGACTACTCAACCTCCTCGTCCTCTTCCTCCTGTTATCTCAACTGCTGGACCAGTTTTTGGAAGTGGTATACCCAGTGGAGGCTCCCAGACTACCCTTCCACCCCTCCCTCAACCCTTTAACCCATCCAAAGGACCTGCACCCATTGGAGGATCTCAGACGACTCAGCCACCTCGTCCCGTAATTGTTGGATCGGGAACCACCTTCAACCCTAGACTGTGAGTTATTCTTCAAATGAATGGTTTCGCTAACAGGGATGACTATATCGATCAATAACCAAAAAATATTTTTCAGCGGCAAGAGACAGGCTGTTCGATCTGGCACCACTCCTCCTCCTTCAGCTCCAGTATTTGTCGGAGGCTCCCAGACAACTCTGCCACCTCTTCCACTTCCCTCCGGTGCATCCAGAGGACCTTCCCCCATTGGTGGATCTCAGACTACCCTTCCACCTCTCCCTCAGCCCGTTAGCCCATCCAGAGGACCTTCCCCCATTTGTGGATCTCAGACTACCCTTCCACCTCTCCCTCAGCCCGTTAACCCATCCAGAGGACCTTCCCCCATTGGTGGATCCCAGACGACTCAGCCTCCTCGTCCCGTCATTGTGGGATCAGGAACAACAGGAGCTCCCCTTCCTCTTCCCTCCTTCACAACTGGAGTGCCAGTGTTCGTTGGAGGTGATCAGACAACTCCTCCTCCTCGTCCTCTTCCTCCTTTTATCTCTACTGCCGGACCAGTTGTTGGAGGAGGTTCATTCGGAACTACCGCACGCCCGAGACTGTGAGATCATATACTTTATTCGATTTAAACTTGATATCTGTTTTATGGTAAAACAAAAATTACTTTACAGCGGAAAGCGTCAGGCTCGCGGCTCATCCCTTCCTCCTCTTCCTCCAGTGTACCTAGGAGGCTCTCAAACGACTCTTCCACCTCTCCCTCAGCCCTCCAACCTATCCAAAGGACCTTCACCCATTGGTGGATCTCAGACTACCCTTCCACCTCTCCCTCAGCCCTCCAACCCATCCAAAGGGCCTTCACCCATTGGTGGATCTCAAACAACTCTGCCACCTCGTCCCGTAATTTCTGGATCGGGAACCACTTTCAACCCTAGACTGTAAGTTAGCTTCAATTGACAGGTTTAACAAACAGTAGAAACAATATCAATCAATGAAATCATTTCAGTGGCAAGAGACAAGCTGTTCGATCTGGTACCTCGGTTCTGCCAGTCTTCGTTGGAGGCCAAACTTCTCTCCCTCCTAGACCCTTCCCTCCCCAGACTTCAAATGTACCCGTTTTCGTTGGTGGTCAAACTTCTCTCCCTCCTAGTCCCTTCCCTCCCCAGACTTCAAATGTACCCGTTTTCGTTGGAGGCCAAACTTCTCTCCCTCCTAGTCCCTTCCCTCCCCAGACTTCAAACGTACCCGTTTTCGTTGGAGGTCAAACTTCTCTCCCTCCTAGTCCCTTCCCTCCCCAGACTTCAAATGTACCCGTTTTCGTTGGAGGTCAAACTTCGCTCCCTCCTAGGCCCTTCCCTCCCCAGACTTCAAACGTACCCGTTTTCGTGGGAGGTCAAACTTCTCTCCCTCCTCGTCCTCAACCCATCTTTACCACCGGAGTGCCCAATTTCGGAGGAGTCTCGAGAACAACGATCCCAACTAGAGGGTAATGAGGTGAAAGGATGCTCGGCGCTTCTCAGCTCGCATCAACATTTCCAAAATTTCTTGATTTATCGATATTTGTAATGTTTGTTGAATCGATAAACGAAGTTATGTCATACATTTCAATGTCCACTTTAATATGAACATTCATCTTTCAAAAAGGCACCAGATATTTAATGTTTTGTAAATTTGTTCGAAATTCAACAGCTCTTTATGGAGATATACTCGCGTTCGTTTCATCCTTGAATTTTGCATTTGATCGATGATCAGAAGAATTTGTGAAAGTGATAAACTTTATAATGACTACTTCGATATTCACGCCATGACTCGCATACACAAATACAATCGAATAGCCAAGACATTGATAAATTCCAGCAAGCGAATTAGGAACTACACGTCAATGTTTATTTCGCAAAGTAATTATTCAATGTGCATCTCGCAGTGATTAAAGCTTTTGTCGAGAATCTCCAAGTATAGAAAGATAGTGTTAATCTTCATTGGTTACTTTTTTACTATAAGCGATCGATCTGCAGATCATTCGTTGCAGCAATTGAGAAAGCGAACGTTTACAGACCATGCGATCAGATCCTACACTTTTCATGCAGTGATCATTGGCTCGATAGACGTCGAATGCTGTCATACACCAGTCACAACTATCTAACTTTCCCTTCACTCCCTGTTCACCCCAATCTCTCACTCCCCTGTATCCATCTACGCCAGTTGTGCAAGCATCTCGAACGGCGGCCGAAATTGCTATAAAACAGCAGTTCCCTCGCACATTCGGTACATTGAAAATGCGCATTCTCTTCGTCTTCTCCTTCCTCACACTTCTCTTGGCTGTCTATTGCCAGAATCCGACCGGCAGTCCCGGATCCGACTCTTCATCTGAGGAATCCGCATCCTCTTCGGAAGAGTTCGTTCCCCGAGGGTAAGTATTTAGAAGATAAGACCAGATGATATTTCTCAGTTTCCAGCACTCGTGGTGGTAGCTCTCCTCCTCCTACGCCCCCTCCTATGAACGATGATGCGATGGAACCGGAATACATGCAAGTTTTATCTATAAATAACTTCTTCATAAACGGATTTGTTGCAGTGAGAAGCGTCAAGTGCGCGGAGGTTCTCCTCCTCCTCCTCCTTCCGGCCGTCCCGGCTCTCCCCCTCCTACTAGAGGATCGCCTCCTCCCACCGGCGGAGCTGGCTCCCCTCCTCCTATTACTAATGGCCCTAACAACGGTGGAGCGTGAGTTAACTGCATCAATTTTTCATTCAAAATAAATTATTTTCAGCGGAACAACAACGACCGCCCGCGAACGCGTTCCTGGTTTCTGAACATTCTTCACTTGCCGAGATTTCTTTATTATGTTCATATATTATCAATAAATTCATGAATCAGATAGTCAGAGTATCCTTCTTCTTTGGTTGACGACGGAACATGTCCCTGAATTACAAATATTTGGTTCTTCTTCAAATATATGACAAATATTTGGACATTTTTGAACGGAACCTGCATTGCTTTCGAACAGTTTTGTTCAGAATAAGGTAGATGAACGGCGGAGCGCCTGGTAAGTATTTTAATGCAGTCATATCCTCTGGATAAAATTGTGTGTTTGTTCTCTACCGTCTTACCATGACAGAATTGCCATGCTACATGGCCTAGTTCGATGAGAAAGGGAGTTGCAGGAAAGAAGTTCAGGTAAACATAACTGGAATAAGCTATGAATAAACGATATAAGAGTAAACACTGACTCAACAGCGGCAACAACATTGAATACGCAGATGAGAGAGGCTTGTACGAATATCTGAATTTGGCTTATTTGCATTAAATCTCGTGGAAAATGTACTGACATGTTTGTTTTGATGTAGACGTTTTCGATGTGCTTGCGAGCTCTGATTATGAAAATTTCCGAACTATTTTGGAAAATATCTTACCTGTTTCACCACAAGTACCACACACAGTAGCAGGTATAAACATGCAGTAATGATTACGATGAGTAAATTATTCGTGGTGTGAAAATAGTTGACGTACTGAAAAATTCATTCTAAAACACAAATTAACAATAACTGTCTTACTTTCGTAGTGGAATTCGGGTCAATGAAGGGATCAAAATACATTCCCAGTCTTGAAGAATCAGTGAAAACTGGGGGAGTGAATAACGTGAAGAATAGAGTGTAACACAAAACGAAGAAGATAAACATATTTGTCTTTTGCTGGAATTCACTTTATTCCCTCATATGGGGGGGGGGTGTTAAACTCCCTCACCAGCGTGAAGAACTTGTATCCAAGCATCTCGAATAGTCTATTGGTCACAAGTAGTAGACATCCCGCACTAGCACCGCACCATGTACCTTCAATAGAAGATGCGATGATCGAGACCTTAGATCACACTTCGATTTGTCCAACTCATCAACTGATATCTAATGCGAAGCTTCCGTCGATCAGATTCAACATAGGATTCGAACAAAATACTTCCCCGTTGATAAGGGCTAGTCCTGTTGTGGCATGTCATTCGACATTTTGTAGATACTTTCTTACCGAACAGTAATGACATGGAAATAAGAGCAAGCATGTCTACAACAGCGAGCCAAAGCATAATCTAAAATGATAATTTCTTTTGTATCAACAAAAAAATGATGTTTTTTAAAAACCCGGTAGCATGAATGTTTCTTAGCCTCAATGTAAATCGCAATTAGACAGGGCACGTAGAAAAACTGGAATAATTTTCTGACAATTAGAAATTTTCGAACGATATCACTCACTTCACAGATAGCAGCGAAGATAACAGACCACCATCCGAAGGTTGGTTGTTGCATTCCTCTATTCCTATTCCACCACTCCCCAGGTTCATGGATAGCACTACAATTTTAGCAAGATGTCAGAAAAGCATGAAGTGATATGAGCCAAAAATTACCTGCAATTGTACTCTGGACGATTGAGAAGAGACCACAGAGGAAGGATTGGATCAATATTTGTCATTATTATGTTCTCCGGGTCCTTGTAGTCGAATTATATCAGGACAAATGAAAGAATCCTTGTCGGAAGGTACACTTATACACTGACTGTGAATGAATGTATCACCTGAATGAGGAAAGGGATGTATGACCAAGTCAACAAAGCATATTCTGGGAAGCACTGTTTCATTCATCATTCTGTTTGTACAAGATGTTATGATGATTCGTAAGAACGGGAATGCGAAATCAAAAGATAAGTCAGTTGAGAAATGAAAACAAAAATCTTTGAGTGAGCAGTAATATTTTTATCGTGATCGAGAAATGATGGTACAAAGTGGTGTTAAAAATATTTCACTGCTCTCTTCTCAACGCATGACTTTGCGCATAGTCACGGTTGCTCTTTCTTGGTGTTACGAAGAGAAGAATGGCGACTAGATAGATCTTTTTCTCACATACTGGTCAAGAGTGAAAAGATCGCACACTTTTATAGCGCATTGATAAGTGGGTCAATGTTGGTGGAAAGGGAAAAGTGACGCTAACACTATCATGATGGGATTCACCCATGACACTCTCCGGATAATGCTGAACTATTGCAGTACATCCAGTTCAGCATTATGACTGTATTCTTTATTTCTATTAGCAAGTGCTTGCGAAAAAAGAAAGATAATGATAATGGTCCTGCAAGGAAAAGTCATTGACAGCTCTCTTACAGTGGTCAAACTTCCAAAAGGTTGCTGATATTCTTAATGAGGGAAGTTCGGAAGGGGACTTTGACAAAAGGGAATACGAAGAAGTAAATTAAGATTACAATGGTTGTAGGAATGCACTGGCAGAGACTTAAACACCCTCGTAAGAGAATCCAAATTTATGACGATAATGAGATGGAACCGGAATGCATGGTTTTACTAATCGTCTTAATATTAACAGCGATCAATGGAACCTAATAAATGCTTTCATTTTAGTAAGAACCTTCAAATCCGTCAAGTACTTTTTTGTATTATGTTCATAATCAATCAATAAATACATGAATCAGATAGTCAGAGTATCATTCTTTTTTGGTTGGCGACGAAGCATGATCCTGAATTATTTGGTTGTATAATAGTTGGAAACATTTTTGAATGGAACCTGCACTGCTTTCGAACAGTTTTGTTCAGAATCAGGTAAATGAACGGTGGAGCGCCTGAGATTAAAAGACATATACTTCGACTGAGAGATAGCATTGTGACTCACCATGGCAGAGCTGCCATGCCACATGTCCTAATTCGATGAGAAAGGGCGCTTTAGGGAAGAAATTGAGGTAAACATAACTGGAATGATCTATGAATGAAGGATGTAATACGGGTCACTGACTCAACAGCAGCAACAACATTGAATACGCAGATGAGAGAGGCTTGTACGAATATCTAAATTTGGCTTGTTTGCATGAAAGCTCGTGGAAAATGTACTGACATGTTTGTTTTGATGTAGACGTTTTCGATGTGCTTGCGAGCTCTGATAATGAAAATTTTCGAACTATTATAGAAAATACCGTACCTGTTTCACCACAAGAACCACACAAAGTAGCAAATACAAAAATGCAGTTATGACAACGATGAGCAAATTATTTGTGGTGTGAAAGTAGTTAACGTACTTAAAATAAGATATTTGGCACGTTTGGATTGTGTTAAACTTACTCTTGTGGTTGAATTGGGATATATAACGGGATCGAAATACATTCCCAATTTGGATGAATCAGTGAGACATGAAGGAGTGAACAATTGGAAGAATAAAGTGTAGCACAATACGAAGAAGAGAAACAAATTTGTTTTTTGCTGAAATAGAGATGATCTATCCATAACGAAGATTCACTCACGAGTGTGAAAAACTTGTATCCGAGTATCTCGAATAGTCTGTTGGTCACAAGTAGTAGACAGCCAGCACTAGCCCCGCACCAGGTCCCTTCAATAGATGATTCGATGATCGAAAACACAGATCAAGTGTCAGACACATCAACTGATATCTGACCCATTGCGAAGCTTCCGTTGATCAGGTTCAGCACAGGATTCGAACAGAATACTTCCCCTTTTATTAGGGCAATTCCTGTTATTTTGTAGTTGTTTCGATGTTTTGATTGCTCTTACTCACCGAACAGAAATGACATGGAAAAAAGAGCAAGCATATCTACGATGGCGAGCCAGAGCATAATCTTTAATACGAATTAAGTTGTGATTAAAAAAATATACCACGAAACCCGGTAGCATGAATGTTTCTTCGCCTCAATGTAGATTGCGACCAGGCAAGGTACGTAGGAAACCTGAAAGCAGTATTTTCGCAAATAGTTCTCAACCCGTATTACTCACTTCACAGATAGCAGCAAAGATAACAGACCACCATCCGAAGGTTGGTTGTTGCATTCCTCTATTCCTATTCCACCACTCACCCGGTGCATGGATAGCACTACAATATTTAAATAGAGACGTAAATGATAACAAAATAACGACTCTGGTTTTTTTGTCCCAACAATGTTTTCCGGTCACATGAAACTTGTCCGGACGCCGATATTTTTTCCTGGCTTCCTGAAACCATAGTTCCCCGGACACACTTTCCTGGGCCCGAGAACATTTTCTTGGTCCCATCCTTCTACATGTATGCATTTCCTTTCTGCAAAAAGGCTTCACTAACAACAAGCAAAAATTATTAATCCTAAGGCACAGCAATGACCTACTGTGCGCAAGCACTTGGCATCTGGGCCCAGGAAAAAATGACTGTAACCTACAACTTTCATGGGATCGGAAAACTATGTCGGGCCCGGGAAACTTTCTTGGGACACCCAAAACGGACAAAAGCCAAAATTACCTGCAGTTGTATTCTGGGCGATCGAGAACTGTCCACAATGGTAGTAATACATTAACCATTATGCTTGAAACTGATTTAATTGTAAGTAGGGAGATGAGGTATAGACAGCGATATAGACTACAGTGAGTGATAAAATGTATCTTTCATTATTATTAGGGATGTTTGTCCATGTCAACAAAGGACATTCCGAGAAGCAGTATTTCATTCATCATTCAACATGTACGAGATGTGTGGGTGCACGCGTGATTTCATTCTGAACAACAATATCCGAAAACATAGCTTATGATCATAGGATTAGGAAATGAACATTACGATAAATGGCAGGTTTTATCAAGAATATGAAATGTAGCATAAAGAAGTAGATCTGTGTTATTTTTATTTTCATCTCATTGTTTCACTCCGCTCCTGAGATTGCCGAACTGGATGTGACTGCAGTCACGATGACCGTGCTCTTCTTATTTCTATTAGCAATTGCTTGCGGAAGATGGAAGAGAATGATGATCGTCCTGCAAGGAAGTGCCATAGGCATCACTCTTACAGTGCAAAAACTCACGCGTCCAAGAGGTTGCCGATATTCCATATGAAGGAAGTGCACAAGAACATTAGGAAGGGATCTTTGACTAGAGGAAATACGAAGAAGTAAATGCAGATTACAGTGGTTGTAGGAATGCACTGACAGAGACTCTGAAACTGTCAACCCTTTTCAACAAAAATGAGTGGAATTACCTGTAGTATAAGTCGTTTCTCAGCCCGTCGATCAACGGCCATTCCGTCATCGAAAAGCTAAACATGTATGACATTTCATTTTGTTTTACTTTTTCAACCTTTGATTTTTTACTTAGAAGCCGCGAGAAAGTGACACAATCGAGCATCAAAATAAACATAATCTCGAGAACTGACCAGAATACTTCGAAATATCTAGAAAGCAAAGTTATGCGAATGTTCATTAATCAGAGCTCACATTTCATAGAATTCAGTCCACTCCGTATTACTCATGTACCAGATCGATTGTTTCCGGTCGTATACCCAATAGAGATTGGCATCTGTAAAAATATAGGATTTTACTGCGAACTTCACAAATATCAGATGTTTTAGTTATCCACTAATCATAAATAAATTAATTACCGAGAGCAGTCATGATAAACGTGCGGAAGATAGCCACAAGAAGGCAGAAACAGAGAACAAGAGGAGTAGATCGACGCCAACCCTGTTAAAATCGACGATGAAAAGATCAAAAGAATTCAATTCAACCTGTTTCATAGTGGGAAAGACAATACAGATACAGCGATGCAGTGCAAAGAGAACATGCATTTCGCCCGAGAAAAAGTAGAATACCTCAGCAATCTTAAATTTTGCAATGATTGAACAGTTTTGAACTTAGTGATTACGGATGTTATCCAGTAACTGAAGGATGCTTCGGGCGGTGGTGCAATTTCTGTAGGAATCATACTGTAAGCAGTGGTGAGTAGAAGCATCGAAATGTCAGCAAACATTTGATACTTGCAAAGAACTCCGAATCTGCAATTATTACTTTTAAGAAAAATAATGTTAGCATTTAGCATACGAATCACGCAGTGTTTTCGACATGTGAATCGTCCATAATGCAAGACAGCAAAGAGTATTTCCGCAAAGAAATATCTGAAATATCAGCAATGAATTGATATAAGAAACTCTTACCAAGACTAGAATGATTCCTTCAAGTGATACTTCGACAATAATCATCGTGTTTGGACGTTGTCAGCGGTTGCTGAAATTTTCTTGAGGCTTCGAATTATGTAAGGAATCGGATGCATAAATCAGAGCTATCGGATGACAGTATTCTCGTAAAACAATTAGTATTCGCCCTAATCGAATGGAAGACTCTGGCGTCCTAATGAGTTCGAGGGGAATATTTGGTAAAAACATCTCATTCGCGGAAAGTTTGTTACCGTACTCGGGTTCACACATCAGAGTCAGTGAGTAAGAGAAGTATTTCTTCTTCACCCACTAACTCGCACTGTTCGACATTATCTAATCTATAACCTTCACTTGGTAGCTTGGGGCTGATATTCCTCATTCCTACTCACAGTAATTGCTTACACTTGACGCAAAATCATGATTCTCAACCGGGACCTCGCAGATTTCATGTTGTTAGTGGTACAGTTGCAATTTCGTTGATCTGAGCATGAATGTAACCTTCAGATCTTCTCGAGTGGGTGTGTTATCTGTCTGCTGGCCCTGCTTACCATTCAACGATCGCACGCCCTGCACAACTCGTACGCCTTCGTATAAAGTACTATTGTTCAAACTTACTGACGCAGATTCGGAGTCATTTGCGCGTTTCAAATGTGTGCAGACCTCGGATTACTCTCGGTCACAACGATCTTCAGCTTTCTCCCAACGAGTTTGATGCCCCGAGAAGATGCCCCTATCGCCATATTTGTTGGCCAGGTAAAAAAATGTTTTCCAAGTCTATGTACCATCGATAATTTAGTTCGCCGAGGCTCTTTATTTCTTCTCCGGTGGTCTTCATGTTCTCTTCGCTATTCATCGTCTCATTCTCATTGTGTTTCCATCGAAGAAGGAGATATGGACGAAGTTGACTGTTCCCACCATCCTCCTTGTTGCATTCTTGTCGCTCATGAGGAGTTTCATCATGCAGATGCTAGGTATTTTGTTTTATTTTGATTTACTTTGAATATTGGAGCCGCAGATCCTCGACTCTTTCTCAAGTACAATAGAGGGAATATGTGCTGGGAGATCACGATTACCCCTTCCAGCATGTTTTATATTACGTATGAATATTCTGACAATGTGAAGATAAACACCGATCATTCAGATACTTCGAAGTTTACTGGTCCATTTCTGAATTTGGCTTGATTCTTCTGCTCGATTCATTCTCTCTCATTCGACTCCACTGTACGAAAAAGAAGGTTCAGTACAATTTATTGGCTCTCATCTCATATCGATCTCAGATGGACACTAAGAAATCTCGTATTAACGGGGCCGTAGAGAAACTACTCGTCATGCAGGTTTTAAGTTCACTTTAATCCTATCAAATCTGATAATTTAAGAGTTTCGCTCAATGTATTCCTACTGGAACAGTGGTCGTGCTCTATTTCTTCGTCTTTCCCAATCTAACCGATCCTTTTCTGATGTTTGTCGCTTCTTCATTCACTTGGAACGCAGGCAACGTCATGGATGGGTTAGTAAATAGAAAGGACTTTCTTGTTAAGATCAAGTTACGGTAATGACCGAACTATAATGCAGAACTGGAAAATACGAAGAACTACCGACGTCTTATCACAAGACCAGAATATCCTTTTCAGCTCGATAATTCTCATCTTCCATTCTCGGAACCTCTTCAAACCAAAATCATTCACTACGCCCGTGGAAGCATCGAGAACTTTCACCGGAAATTAATACAAATATATTTCAATAGGGTGTAATCAAAGTCTTTTTTTTGTACAATAAAACCCGACTAGACAAATAAATAAAGTTTATCGTCTAATTCAAAGAAAAAGAATTCACAGCCGTATTCTCATGCGATCGGTGAAAGAAATTCATCAGATATGCACTGGAACAAGTTTGAGATTCTGCTGTTTGGGCATCATGTTCACAGTTGATTTTGGCTCGAGATCGATCGGAGATTCGTCGGTGGGAAGTAGATGATAATGCTGCAGAGTTGCCGCTATGATCAAGAATAACTCCGCACGAGCCAGACCTAAACACAAATGCAAGTTGGGAAATAAAGGCAAAGATGGGGTCTATTTTATGAAAGCGTACCTTCTCCTGCGCATTGTCTCTTTCCTGCTGAGAAGGGAAGAGTTCTCTCCACCAACTCCTTTCTTAGTGTCTTTCCGTCCTCACTCAAATACCTCTCAGGACGGAATTCTTCGGGTTTTTCGAAAATAGGATCATGTGCCATAATCTGATAGATATCTCCAACAACAGTAGTGCCAGCGGGGATGTGGTGACCCTGACGATGACTATTATGATAATTAGATTCTATTTCTCACCATAATATCAACATCTTCCGTTGTACTTCTAGTGACGTTGGCCTAGAAAATAATAGAAGATACTCAAACTCTGATATAAGAATAACAAAAACAATGAGACCTGTACGATATTGGCGCGTCGTTGTACTTCATGAACAAGAGCACTAGTGTATGGCATCTGATGCTTATCGGACAAAGAAGGAAGACGATCGGATCCAACTACGCGAAGAATTTCTTCGCGGGCTTTGTCCTGAAATATAACTAGATTTTCTATGAAAAATACTTGAGTACCCTGTACCTGAACTTTTTGGTTAGCAGCAAGTAGAAGTGTTGCCCATCTCAACGTTGTCGTCGCCGTCTCTTGACCCCCTGCGAATACTTCCAGACAAACAGCGTACAATTGCTGCTTCCTGAGAAGAATTGTATCCAGCAGGCTCTCGATCCAAAATACTGACGTAATATTCGGACTGCTTCCGATCTTCCTCGCATATGCGTGCACGAAACAGCTGTCTTCGCCATCCACGTTGAAGGTTTCTAACGCCCGGTCAGTGTTCAATTCGATGAATGATTTCATCTGATGAAAATCATGTTTTCAACTTTGCGGAAAGCATTGGAATTTTTTAGAAGATTTCGAAAATATTGTATTTTTGGAGCTCTCACCAAGTTGAACTTTGGTCCATGCACTTTGCGAGATACTCTCTGCATCATGGGAATGTGATTGACGAAACGAAGTGTGTAAGGAGAAAAGCGAATGAGTAGATTGGAAAGGGCCATTTCTGCCAGCTAGAAGTGATTCGATTGAAATATTTCAGAGCCTTCAAGAGTTTCACAACGCCGAAAAAACGAACCGAAGAGAACGCATTCATGAAATCGACAAGTGGTTGTGATTCGCCGTACGAATATCGGATACCGAAGAGTGTCTCCGTGATAATATTAGCAATCATGAGCTAAAATCATTCTTTCAGTGAGATGTAAATCATTACGTCATATTTTATGCTGAAAGAGAATTACCTGTATCGGCCATCTGAGATCGACGTTATCGGAATTGCACTCAATGTCAATAAGTTCAAAATATTCAGAAATCGCTAATTTTATCTGAACAATAAGTAATGAAACAAGAAAAATGATCATGAACCTTCTCTTCCATTAGACTTCTGCCCATTCCAAAGTCACGAAGAATTGAAATTGCCAAACGTCTTCAATAATGATGATAAATAGTATCGTGAGACCCCATACCTATTTTCCTGCCAGCTTTCACCGTTCGCATTGAATATTCCAGCATTGATTCCGAAACTAAAATCTTCATTGTGAGGTATGGGAGGCCTCGCAGCAAAGCTTTCGCCTGCAAAATATTGAATTATCTTGCACTTGCAATATCGTTAATATTCCAGTAATGTGTCGTATTTTTACCCGTGCTATAACGACTAAGAGTAAATAGAATCGCATGTGATTCAATCATCATCTCTCACCTTTAGTGACGTAAGCTTCTTTCACACCTTCATAGTTAGTGATGATAATAACTGGAACTGGCAAGAAAACGGTGAATACCGGACCGTATTTGAGCGATAATTCTCGAAATTGTAAATGAATGTCTTTGGAATTCAGCTGAAACTTTCGGCATAACTATGATCTTTTGAACAAAAACCGAATTCAAACCTTTCGCAAATTTCCGAGAATAGGATACGGACGAGGACCTTTTGGATATTTGGACACCCACCAATAGTAATTGATCACGTATAAAAATAGGCAAGACGGCAAAACAATAGCAAACAGAGCGAGAAGAGACATGGCAGACTGATATGAGTAACCTCGTAGCTCTCCCTTTTGAGCGTATTTGCTCAGTCGAAATAACGTGATAGATAAGAGGGGTTGCGCCTGTTTGTTGTGTGCTGTTTGAAGCGCGAAAACGACGCAAAGCTTTTCGGCAGAAAGTTTTACAATTATGCAAATGTTTCTTTTTTTCCGTTTGATGTCGTTGTTTCTAAACAGGAGAATTTTTAAAGAAAAGTATACACTTTATCTCGGAATGCAAGAACAACAATGATCACCCGTACAGAAAAATAAATATATTCACACATTCCGTGAACTGAATTTTTCAAGGACGAACGGGGACGAGCTTGAGATTCTGCTGCTTGGGCATCATGTTGATAGTAGACTTAGGTTCGAGATCGATCGGAGATTCATCATTGGGAAGAAGGTGATAGTGTTGAAGGGTGGCAGCAATGCCAAGGAAGAGTTCTACTCGAGCCAGACCTGCAATACATTGTATTGAACATTCCGAATTCTGATTCTCAATTTCCTTTTCAAAAATATGAATTGTGAAATGTAAATAAAGGCGTTATCTTACCTTCTCCAGCGCATTGTCTCTTTCCCGCAGAGAATGGCATAGTTCTTTCAACAAGATCCTTCCTCATAGTCTTCCCGTCTTCACTCAAATATCGCTCGGGTCGGAATTCGTCAGGATTTTCGAAAATAGGATCATGCGCCATAATTTGGAAGACGTCTCCGACAACAGTAGTGCCGGCAGGAATGTAATGACCCTGGAAAATATCGATGATTTCATTAGTACGGGAATAAATTTGAGAGCAATAAATAATCAATGTCCTAGAATTACGAGTATTGTACCAGAAACTAACCAATATCTCGATGTCTTCAGTCGTTCTCCTATTCACATTCACCTGGAATTATGTATTCAAAAAATTACTAGAATATGAGACTCACTTGGATTATATTGGCTCGTCGTTGTACTTCATGAACAAGGGCACTTGTGTACGGCATCTGATTCTTGTCTGTTAAAGAAGGAAGACGATCGGATCCAACCACTCGAAGAATTTCTTCACGAGCTTTGTCCTGAAATTGTGGTCTAAATTTCCAGAACTGAGAAAAGGAGTTCCGAAAAGTCAATGACTTGCCTGTACTCTCTGATTCGCTGCCAGAAGAAGTGTCGCCCATTTCATCGTCGTCGTTGTCGTCTCTTGACCCGCAGCGAAAACTTCCAGACAAACAGCGTAGAGGTTAGGCTTCCTGTCACATATTTCGCTCGATGTTTTTCTAGAGATATAGAAGGAAGATTGGATGTAAACGAACTCACGTGATATACGGACTGGATCCTATCTTCCTTGAATACGCGTGCACGAAACACTCGTTTTCTCCATCATCTGTCATGGATTTTAGTGCTCGTTCGGTGCTCGTTTCGAGAAACGATTTCATCTGAATTATAAGACTATGGAACGAATTTTTCAATAGCATGCTGTTTTTATGTGCAAAATATTATCAATCAGTACTTACCGCATTGAGTTTATTCCCGGTTGCTTTTCGGGACAATGCCCTCATGAATGGAATGTACATAATGAAGCGAAGTGTGTAGGCAGAGAAACGAATGAGAAGATTGGAGAGGCCCATTTCTGTCAGCTGAAAGGAAAGAATTCAGATATATGTTGCTAATAAACTCTAATTAATAGTTGATATTCTCACGAAAGTGAATGCATTGACGAAATCGAAGAGTGGTTTGCTGTCCTCGGGTGAATAACGGAATCCAAAGAGCGTCTGGTTGATTATATTCGCGATCATCAACTGAAATTTTAAGCTCTTCTCTAAAAACAAATTTAAATGCCTGAAATTACCTGAATCGAATCTGTCAAATCCACGCTTTCCTTATTGGCAATACTCTCAAGATGGTTGAGATATTCAGTAATTGAGAGGTGAACCTTGGAATTAAATAATTGCTTCAGAAAAAAAGAGAAATTATGAATACCTGCGCTTCCATGAGACTTTTGCCCATTCCGAAATCGCGTAGAATAGAAATGGTCAATCGTCTACAAAGTGAAATTCGACTGCTGATTCCATGTAATTCATTCGTACCTGTTCTCCATCCAGCTTTCACCATTCGCGTTTATTATTCCAGCATTCTCACCAAAAGTGAAGTCTTCGTTAATGGGTACGGGAGGTCGAGCTGCCACACTTTCACCTGAATATATCACTTGATCTTATTGTTACATTTTTACATTTCACTTTTCCTCTCATCAAATGTCAAAGAAAAAGCTGACCTTTCGTTACGTACGCCTCCTTCACTCCTTCATAGTTCGTGATAATAACAACGGGAACAGGCATGAAAATCGTGAAGATCGGGCCATACTTCAGTGATAACTCCCGGAATTGAAGGTGGATGTCTTTGGAATTCAACTGAAAATGTGCCTTTCTACGCACACACAAAGAGTTTTTGCAAACCTGTCTCAGATTTCCCACAATCGGATAGGGTCGAGGGCCTATCGGGTACTTGGATACCCACCAATAGTAGCTGATGACGTAATAGACTATGCAAGAAGGGATAGCAATAGCGAGTAGAGTGAAGAACGACATGGTTAGTGACACGCAAAATGTTGTGAATCTTTCTCTCGCACCCGTCCCTTTTAAGTGTGTGTTTTCTCTCTCGCTCGAGAGAGAGAAAGAAAGGATTGCGCCTATTTGTAGTGCGCATCGGTGTAGTTGATTCGTCACAGAGAATCGTGGAAAAGATTGAAACAAAGAACTTTCTACAAATGATGTTTAATCCTCGTTATCTAAACATTAAAAAAAAAGAAATAAAATTCAAGAAAGAATTGCATCCCACACCTCATCTTCTTCATCTTCATATCTCTCAATCCCTCGATATCTCTCTAGTGTGGAAGGGGAAGGTCAACAACATGCTCGTCCAGAAGGATCTAAAAGAGAGATTCACTAGTGAGAAGAACTTCCTCGTTCTAAGTTTTATGAGTTTTTTGCAAGCAAAATCGACATGATGTTTAAGATCTCTCTGAATGCAGGAGCGTACGCTTTGGAGAAATCTTTCTTTCTGTATCGATTTTTTTACCATTTCAAATCTAGGTTTTGTTATGCGATTCTTTAGAATTCCGAATAAAAGGATATCTCTGAACATCATGGTGTATTTTTTCACAATATTACATGGGAAGTTCCAGTATCTAACAAACATCGAGGAGATAACGCACTGATAAGAGAGATGCAGTGTGATTCTCTGTATCTCGATTGCTCTCTCGTTCTTCTCCTCATACCGGAAGAAACATGCTAAGGCCGAGTATAAGAGGCCGACGAGCGGTAGGAAGAACTTCCTTTAGGCTTGCGTTGTAATTACCATTTCTACAGTCAATCGTGCATCATTTTTTGATTTATATTTAAAATATGTTCGATTGAGATGCGCCGTGTGCTTCTCCTCCTCATTGTTTTCGTCTCCGTCGTTCTTGGGGCGAATGAAACGACAGACGACGTCGCTGTTGTGATGAGGAGGATGAGAAGGCAGTGTGCATGCTTCGGACAGGTATAAATATCGCAGTTATCAAAGTACTCGCAAAAATCACACCGCATCATACTAAAAGACTTTCCATCGCAGATGTCTTGCTCGTGCTCCAATACGCCACAAATCTGCATTTCCACTTGCATGCAAACCTGCCAGCAACCATGCCAATCTGCATCATCCTGCGCTCCTCGCTGCACCCAGACATGCAATGTCATTTGTCCGGTGAGAAAAAAAAAATGAAAATCGAATATTTCATTTATTTCAGCAGCAACAAGCTCCTCGACCATCCTATTCATTCGTACTGAAACTTCAATTGCCCGCTTGCACAAACTGTCAATCGACCTGTCAACGAACCTGTTCCACTCCGACCTGTACATCCAGTTGTACTGCCCAATGCGCTCCATCTTGCGGAAATCAAACTGTTCGTTTCTATCAATTGCTTCGGACTTCAAAATATGAACATACTAGTGCACAGAAAGTTAAAGAAAATTCATGTTTCAATTACAGCCCGTGCCTATTCCAATCCTCTCTTCTCCATGCAATCGATGCCAGCAGCAGTGTGGCCAATCGTGCTCCACAACCTCCTGTCGTGACCAGTGCACCAATCAGTGTTCCAGCGTCTGTTCTTCTGTCAGTTTATCTGAACCACCTTGAAATGTAAATTTATTTAGATGTCGAAAAAAATTTCAGCCCGATCCTCCCGTACCTTCCTCCCCATGCAGTTCTTGCCAACAACAGTGCGCCTCGCAATGTTTCACTCCAAAATGCATCCAACAATGCATGCCCACTTGCTCACAGTCGTGTCAGAGTAACAGTACGTTATTATAATTACTTCGATATATTGAAAATTTTCTTCTTGCAGACCAGTGCAGCTCGTCCTGCACAAATTCCTGTTCTTCATCAACGCCCTCGTTGACGTCGGTCTGCAATCAAGCCTGCTCAGTAAGTTGTACAAAATGAATTGGTCACGACCCATCTGATTCCAGTCCTCCTGCCCTACTCCTCCTCCTCCTCCTTTCTATTCCGCCCCTTCCATCCCTCAACCACCTCCTTTCCCATGCACTTCTTGCCAGCAGCAATGCGTCTCCCAGTGTAGTTCTCCCTCTTGCATTCAACAGTGTATGCCTGCGTGTGGATCAGTGTGCCAGTCATCAAGTGAGTCGGTCAAATGAACTATCCGAGGAAGTAGTCGTTTTCAGGCCAGTGTAGCTCTTCTTGCTCCAACACTTGCTCTTCCTGCACTACACAGCCACTTACGTCTGCTTGCATCCAGTCTTGTCCGGTATTATACTTAGTTCACATAAACGCTGGAAAGATATTTTTCAGACGTCCTGTACTCCACCAACTCCTGAGATTGTGTACAATGTTCGTGTGACTCCATGTGAGAAATGCCAGACGCAATGTGCATCAAAGTGCTCGACCACCCATTGTATTCAAGCTTGCATGCCCACGTGTACCGAGCAGTGTCCGTCAAATAGTAAGCGTTTTCTGCTTGATGGTCGGAAACATTTACAATTAGACTGTTTCAGCTCAATGTTCTTCATCCTGCCCAAACTCATGCTCGTCAAGCACATATTCGCTGAACAAAGCCTGCACTCAGGCATGCCAAGTACGTTCTTTATGTGATTTTATCGCAGTATATCAAGAATTCTCAGGCATCCTGTTCACCACCCGCATCCCCTTTGGAAATATCGGCTCGTATCACTCCATGCACTCAATGTCAGCAATCGTGCGCTTCACAATGCACCAGCCCTTCGTGCATTGAACTGTGCATGCCAACTTGCGCCCAGCCCTGTCAAAGTAGTAGTAAGTATTTGAAGTTGTTGTAGTGGTACGAATCGAAATCTTTGCAGACCAGTGCACATCATCTTGCGATACTTGCTGTTCGTACCTCTCAACTCCCTCGTTGACTTCATCATGCGTTCAGTATTGTCCAGTGCGTACAAGTATCCATCAAGGTTTAACGTCTTCTTCCAGTCCTCCTGTCCTACTCCTACGAAGCAGCCATTGCTGGTGCAACAGACCTCCTGTGATGGGTGTCAGTCGTACTGCGCCTCTGGTTGCTCGACACCCCTCTGTATGGAGACCTGCATGCCCGCGTGCAAAGGATCGTGCCAATCAAGTCGTAGGTCAATACAAAATTCTCACGTGCAAAACCTTTGTTTTAGCCCAATGCGCTTCATCATGCGGCTCATCTTGCTCTTCATCCTCTCCTTCACTCAAATCCATTTGCATCCAAGCCTGCCCTGTAAACTGCCATAATCAATCTTATCTATTCTATAATATTATCTATTCCAGACATCATGTCCCGTTCCTACCCCCGTTGCACAGCCATCAGCTAATCGTTCTCCATGCACTCAATGCCAACAACAGTGCGCATCCGAGTGTTCCACCTCAATTTGTCTGGAGATTTGCATGCCCGCATGCAATGCATTCTGTGAAGAGACCAGTGAGCTATTTATCTTGTCCTTGAATTCATTGAGCCCTTCCAGATAATTGTGCTCCATCGTGCACAAAAGCCTGTTCTTTATCACAGAAGCCCGAGCTAATTCCTGCTTGTGCACAATCCTGTCCAGTGAGAATACTTTGCTCTATCACTTTTCCATTTATGAATTTTAATTCTACTACTATAACTACTCATTGTCAGACGTCCTGCCCCACTCCTCCCGTGGCTGCTCCTTCCATGCCATCGTGCCCTTCCGTTTGTCAACCCACCTGCACCAAATCATGCACTGCCACCCATACTCCCACAAATGTCCGAGTGCAGGTAAGATCATGATGATAGTATCGATAACTGATGATGAGTCACTCCCAGGCTCCATCGTCGTCGCAATGTGCCTCTTCGTGTTCATCGCAATGCTCTTCCTCCTGCTCCACTCCTTCGTGTGTATCGTCGTGCACTTCCCAATGCACTCCCGCATGCTACGATTCATGTACTCGACAAACCAGTGGATGCATCGGCGTGAGTATCACAGAAAGATATTTTGAAAAGGGGCTCGGGATTTTCAGTTCACAATCTCCATTCCTTCTCCCGCTCAACAAGCAGCCAGTTGTGAATCATCCTGCAGTCAAAGCTGCGTTCCACTCTGTCAGGAAGTATGTTTCAATTGCAAATATTCATAATATTATGAGGAATGCGATCGAAATTTGTGGTGATGTTTCAGGCTAATTTGAAATGTAATTAATCGAAATGTAATTAATTTGCAGAAATGTAATTAATTTGAAATGTAATGTAATTAATTTGCAGAGTGCGCCTCTTCACATCTGCGTAGCCTTCTGTGAGGATCAGTGCTCAAATGCTTGTCAGCCACAGCTCCAATCGAGTGTGCCATCCTGCCCTACGAGCTACGAGAGGTGTGCAACGGGATGCTGCAGGATCAAGTAATTTCCTGCTCGTATAATCAACTAAGTTATCAAGAATTCGGTCGTGTCCGTGTCTGTAAATATTGCGAACGAGTTGTCTAGATAAACTATTCAATAGTTAGCTAATTGTAAGGAAAGAGCGACTACTCCAGTGGCTATTACATTTCTCAGAGGCAGGTGAACGTAATAAACGAAAAACCCAAGTGTTTCCAGAATATGCTTGGAGACAAACATCGCATTTTATTCATTCATGTGATTTGTTCAGACAAAAACAAACATGTCATTTGGAGTGATAGCAAAATAAATCATTGGAGCTATAACTTTCCAATCTTCCTATGCTTCCTTGACACATCTCGCCGGAACAAATGTGAATCTAGCCCAGCGATACTTTAAAAATTATTTATACCAAAAAGATATTTCTGAAGAACATAACCAGAAACCCACAATGTTTAATTTGGTCGCACTTTTTTCATATCAATGGAAGGTGACCGCTATTGCGGGTGGCGACGTCCATGATGTCAATGGGTGAGAATTCTTCTGTCTCCATACTATTCTCTTCACTGTTCGACGAAGTGACGAACTACTGGCCACTGTTGTGATCGAATGAATGATCGAATGAAGAGTAATCAGGCTAAATATCGTCGCCGATACAATAGCAGCTGAAAGATATCAATCAACGACTAATGAGCTTGTTTTTCGACTTCTTTCGTTTTGTAGTGCTGTTCGAACACCAATGACAGAAGAGTACACGAGAATTATCACTTCAGTCAGAATTGGAATGACGTAAACGATGTATGGAATTATGGCCTAAAAGATCGTTCTATATCGAAAATTCTTTTTTTTTTAAATCACCTGGAGAAGTAGAGCGAAGATGGCCCGTCTCTGATATCTGAAATAAAAGTGAAAACAGATTAAATTATTGGGACAGATCTTTCTTACGCTGTATTCGCGATGCTTAAAAATTTCCTGCCTCTCTTAACTTCGGACAGTGATTCGAATAACAATCGAAGAAAGAAGGCCAATAATGGAATTGCCCAACTGAATAGCACTAGAAAAAACACAAATGTGAAAATGTTTTTTTATGAATTACCAACCAAGAACGAGTGCCACAGCGTAGCCATTGAAAATTATATACATCACGCATGGGTATTCGAAAAGCCACGATAGATCCTTGGATGAAATCTGTTTCAAATTAGTTGAACAATAAATATCATAATCTAACCTCTCTTGGAATTTGAATTCTCTCCACGAGGAGATACATAGCAAAAAGAGTTATCAAGGACAAAACACGAAGAAGTGATAAAACACCGATCTTTTTCAATCGGCTTAGTTTACCATTGAATACAATAATCTGGAATGAATAGTTACAAAAAAATTAAGATGCTTGCTGAAAACATTTCTTCTGTAGTACATGCATGAAGCATACGAATTGCAAGTTTCGAAGAAGAATGCGGCGTAAATACACTGAAAGAGGTATTCAACACTCATTCACTGCATAATTTACGTACAGCGTACACTGTGCTGCTCATATCAAATGGAACGTATCCTGCACAATAGACTACTCCATGATTCAATAGAAATATGGGGACACCCATCACTATCCAAATTTCAGCCAGAATTGAAGAGATCTGTCAACAAATATCATTGACCTTACTAAAGTTTTGAGTGCTCACTTGAACCGATAGTTCGTATATTTTATATCCTTTGTTGCGATGATCTTTGTCGAAAATAACGAGCAGGAAGACAGGAATGCTAGTGAAAAGCATGATGACACCTTATAATAGGATTGCCACCAGTAGTGATGAAGAGGCATACCAACGACGTAATGAAAATAGATTATCGCATATTCGAGGTTTAAACTCAATAAACGATGAGTGTCGTTCATCGAGTGGAATGAAAAATGAGAAAACACACGGCGCTTACAGCTGCGCACACTACGATCACAATGTTTTCACTCACGTTGATATATTGTGAAATACAAGCCCAACAATTCTGTTGTTCAAGCAATCTGTGATGCACTAGATCAATGATTACGCAACAAATATAAATATTAGTACTTTTTTGACTAGCATTCCGTAAAAATAGAAAATGGTCGTCTTATACTTCTTGGAACTCATGTGATCGGAAATATGATTTTTAAAAGTCGCTGAGTCTGAAACATCTGGGCTGTCTGACACTGATGTGTGCAGACATGTGTATTCGAATGTTTGTTATGGCCATTTTTTCTGGTAATCTAAAGACAATACTATAATCATGTGCACGTGCTAATGAAATTCGTTTGTTATGTGCCTTCATACCATCTGATTATTTGAACAGTTTGCAATAAAATAGGTGAGGAAAAAACAAATTTCGAACACAATTGGAATAACTTAGATGATGGATGGAATCGACACCTAATATTGACAAAAATATTTCTCCATTGCCGTTGTTATAATTACCTGAAACAACAATGCCGATACTGCACGGCTCTGATATCTGCGAAAGCAAATGATTTGTATTATATTTCGATTAAAACTGTGAGATTGTAATACGATAATAGGGAGCATAACTTCTTACTATAAATAACATTTATTCTTTCAATTTATGATCTTTTCCATGACAAAAGCGATACGATAAATTTGAATTGATTTTTTCTCAAGATGTATTATGATGATATTACAATAAAATAATTTATTTCCTCGTACTACGTCAGAACGTAGTCAATCTACTACTGTTTCCATCAGTCTGCATCTCCGATGGCTGATCTTTCTTCTTGTACCGACACAGTTCACAAATAAATCTGTGAAAACTCAATCGACTGATATCACTGAGATATGCTGACTTCCTGTATGGTTGAAGGAAAATGAGATTTATAATGGGCGAACCAAGCGCGAAGAAACTGCTCATCTGAAAATTACGAGGTTTGCAAAACCAAAAGTAATGTTTTCGAAGATCATCCGGCAATGACGAAATGACACTTACAAAGTGTGCCGATCGCTGCAGAAAAGGGGATTGAGCAATCCCGAAGTAGTCGATCGCCCAGAGCGTACATCCTGCGACGACTGAGAGGGGAAGGAGCGATTGGGCAGTGAGAGAATTGAAGACTTCTTGATGACGAGCGCGAGTTGTTTTACAGTTCTGAATATTGAAGCAACTGTATGATAATATGATGTTTTTGTGATATTTGAAATTCCATCCAACTCACAAGTGATTTGATCCTACGCAAAAGTCGGATTCGGACTAGAGATGTTGCAATAAGGCATCCATTAAAAAAACATGCTGATAGAAGAACAGTAAGGCGAGGTAGACAATGCTCCTCGCTTATTATTGTTAAAGGACGCATATTAATTGCACTATAAATTGCATGGGGAAGAAGGGCGTCGACTGAGGAAACGGAGTACGAAGCAGAGCTGTAGATACCAATCTGGAAATTCACTTACATAGCTAGACTATTTTAGTTTTTGAAAACTTTTTTAGGAAAACTTGCAACAAAAATAAACCATCATGATGAAGCTCGGCAAAATGGAAGTAATGGCTACTTTCCACAGTCTTGCACGCATTCCAGATGAGATCGGGAGAAAGTCGACTCGAATCACCCATAGCCGATATGAGAGTGAGATCAACAGGAGAACATAAGAATGACCCATCAAACCCACGAATATTGCTGCAAAATAAATTGCGCGGAGTACTATTGACAACTTTACACTGCATTGCATGGCAGAATTGAGCCCCGTAGAATGTGCATGGACCGATATAAACAAGCACCATTATGCCTTCAACGTTGATGAATCTTAAATATCTGAGTAGTCTCAAGGAAATTAAATCATGCATTAGAACCTCATCGCTATGCTGAGACTGACGATAGATGCCGTCCAATCAACAATTGCAGTGTTTAGAAGAAGGACGGAATAAGCATGCAGGGAAGGGGGCGTTCTACCGAAAACCAACTTCAAAATATTTCTCTCTTGAGTCTCACCTAGTAGCTATTCCAATAATCAAAATCGAATTGAGTACGACAGCAGTGCAATCGAGAATTGCCAGAAATGAAATGTGCAGAATCTCGTCGATGGAAAGCATGGTTACTGAGATTCTAACTGAGGTATGATCAGTTGTTCATCGCATCCGAATTTCCCTAGAGCTCAATCAGGAAACATTACAATAACATCCGGCTACTCGCTCATGTCGCACATGTCAGGAAGTATCAAACAATTCCCGATCAAAGATATCGTTGCAAATAAAACAACTAGTTTTGCAATAAACTCGCCAGATTATTTTCATCGGTTGACACACCGTATATTATGAAGCCATTCTTAATGTTCGAACTCGTGATTTCTGCTTCGGTGAGAACCTTCACAGAGAATTCGAGCCAGTACTATTTAATGAACTACCGAAAGGTAGTAAGTTCATCATTTGGAGCGTTAATGTTGTGGAGACATTTAGCCCAATGGTATTTTACCGAATTATCATTCGCATCCTTCATTTGGTCGACTGCCGTTGACAACTGAGAAGTCTTACATAAATGCCTTTCGTAAATCGAATTTTGACTACCGTTGAGCGTTCCAGTTTCTGTAAGTAAACTTTACGCTTAAAAAATTCGCAACCTTGTAAGGTATTGGCACGTTACTCAACTGCTTTTTATTGCACTGTATTTTGAGTCGCACCAAGCAAGATTTGGGCGCCTACAAATACATGCAGGTATTTGTCCCTCATAAGATACATTAACATTCAAAAGCCGATCCTCTGAAGATTCTCTTCGTCGTTATCGACATTTCTTATGCAGCATTTCAAGTCATCCTTGTTGAGGTGATTCAATAGAAAATAATGCTCGTTCTAGTTCTATTTTCAGCGTTTCATCGCCCAAGATTCCATCGTTATTGTTATTGGTCTCGGCAAATACTCGAACAATCTCGTCAGTTGTTTACATAGGTGCCACCGAGTGATTCTCGTTATTCTAGATCGTAATCACTGCCTTTCTTGCACTGTACTCGCTCACATTTATCGTTATTGACTTCAACTTTCTCTATCGCTTCTGGGCAGTGAAAGCGTAAGAAATGATAACCCTAACACCACAACAACACACTTTGTTCAGACCGTACAGACTTAGTTTGTTCACAAAGAAATGGTTTGTCGTGATGGTTGTCATGGCCGCCATTGTTGAATACTTCTTCTGGTTTGTCCAGATATTTTTATTAGTAAAATAACGATTGCACAGGTTTCACATTGCTTACACATACTTCTCCGCAACAGAGCACGGAAGACTCAAAATTCGAAATGTCACATTTGAAAAATTTGGCGTCGATACACTGACTCAGGAAATGATTATGGGCGATTTTTTCAACGTAAGAACCATGAGGAATCCCAGGAGTTGTGCGTGTCTTCAGGAAGATGGCTCTCGTAATTGGCATCCGGCTGTCGCTGTTATAACATTCTGTAATGTACTCGGTCTTTGCTTTGGTTTTATGATCTATGCAAGTGTGACTATCATCAACTATCTTCGGAACGCGAAATTAGTCTCTAATGCAGCACTTTCAATGCAACGGCAACTGTTCATTACATTGAGCGCTCAGGTATTCCATTCAAAACATGACCAATCAAGCGAGAAACTCTTCAGACACTGATTCCCTTCGTGCTTCTCTACTCTCCCTGCGGCATCAACATTGTCTTCCCGTTCTTTGGATGGGACGCGGAATTGGTTGCCGATCTCTCTCCTCTTTCTCTTTCTCTTTTCCTTCCTCTCGATGCAATCGCCGTTCTCTATCTCATGAATGACTATCGAAAGACTGTTCTCCACTATCTCAGCTGTGGAAGGTACGATTATTTATAATAAACAAATCAAAGGCTTCACGTCTAAAAGTATTGTAGATTTGGCATCTCCAACATCATCACCAATGACATTCTCGTCACCAAAACTACCTCTGTCGTTTCAAAAAAATGATTGTCATTGTAAACGCTTCACATTAAGGAAATAATCTATTTTTTGTATATATTGAATATGATATGGAAAAAAATGTGTGATAATTATTGTCTATTGTGAACTGATTAAGTAGAGCGCGTTGAGGAAGATTTATCTTGTGGGGCCACCTGTGATTGGCGCACGAAACGATACTGCACTATTGCCTGAATGATATGTTATGATTTTAACTTACTGCACTCTCTCGAACCTGCACGATTGGACACAACCACAGTGTGTAAGTGAGAAGAAGTGTGAAGAAATCGAGTCGAGACTGAAGAACAGCGCCGATTGTGAAGAGAGTAACGGGAATGGAGAGAATACAGAGGGGAAGGCAACTCTGAAATGACAATTGGTTAGAAGAAGAAAAGTCAAGAAGAAATTGAATGCAAACCTGTAACATCTGCATTATGAAAAAGTCTCGTTGCATTCGTGTCGTTTTCGTGCTTAGAACAATTCCCCAAGATAAAAGACGACGACGAATCTACAGATGCACTTCAATTTATGACTGTTTACATTATGTGTGATATTTCTTAAACCGTCGTGATCAAAATTGTGGAATTACCAGAATCATCATAACGGCGAATAGTGCATATGAGGAGGTGTAGGGGGCAAGCACATAGAAGATCACGAGAGTGAGCAGACTGCGACCGTTCTGCGAAAGACAATGATGTTATTGCACACATATTGCTGTCTTTCACATTACATTGAGATGAGAAAGTTTCATGGTGCTGCCGAACATGACAATTCTCGTTGAATTATCCACTCCATACAAATCTCGAGCAATAGTCTCAAGTTCAGCGTGAAATTCTACCGTGGGCACAAATCCCGGAACGAGAAACTAAAAGGGTATGTGAAGGAGATCTCTGAACACCTTCCACTCACGGCAACAATAACAATCCACGCGAAAGTAAAGGAGAAACCGATGAGAATACGACGAGTTGTGGTATAATGAGCACTGGGAAAGAAGTTATGCTAGTAGAACCACAATGGTGCATACCGACACATTGCCATCCACTGCAGTAAGCTCGTAGCAGGGTGGATTGTCCACAGCATTGTAGTGAACACTAGTCCGACCTGAAGGGTGTTCAATTGCAATACCACAATCACAAAAAAACACAAATTAAATCACTGTTTTCAATTTGAGATGTCAAGACTCGCTCAGGTCCATAGGAGAATAAAATATAAAATAAAATCTGCGTGGAGTGTACCTGTTCAACAACATCGCATACGATTCGCGGCAAATACGGAACTATTGGGCCAAAGAGAGGAATTGCGAAGGTTCCGTCGTGAAAGATGTTCACCTAAAAAAAATTCCATTCTATCGAATATCGGCGCTAACTTACATAGTTCATGACCGCAAGAGAAAAGCTAAGTTCAAGTCCTTTGATTGCCGAAATGTAAATTGGAATCTGAAAATAAGTATTTGCCTGATTGATATTTTTATTTTCGTACTCTGTACACTTTTACATTTCCAGTGCCTCTTGATTTGAATAGAGCGAAAAGCAAGAATGTGTTTAGTGCGGCACCTGAAACAATATGTGCCATCACTAAAATCTGATTCTTCACAAACCGACGAGCCCTTCGGATGTACAAATAATGCGAACGAAAAGAACTGGAGATATTCCCATTGAGACTGTAGACTGGACATGATGAGAATAAGAAGATAGGGATGAATCGAATTGGATTATTCACTGAACCGATCAGTACAGGAGCACACAGATCACAAGCACGGTATGCCATCAAACCAAAATACAAAATTCAGACAACCATATCTTTGAGCTTATTGGACGCAACTGTCACAATTATTTTACAAATGTTCCATGTGAAATAAGAAAAGAGGTAAACATGTGCACGTTCCAAAACAACATTTACCACAATCGTGAGAATATATACTAGAAAAAATCTCCAATGTGTAACATGTGTAACATGTAACCTTATGGAAATCGAATTAATGCTGATGGCATTATGGAGCATTAATTGGCGATGTTTTATCGGTTGGTCAATCGCAACCTTTTTGCTCATGTAGGTCGGATTGTCTTCTGTGAGACGTTTCAGGGCGTTTAGGAGAGAATACTTTTCAAAGTGTTCATTCAGATACCGTGATGATCCTTTGTAAATGCTTTTGATATTCACTAGTGTTGTTCGCTCGAGTATTACTCGTCGAGCGCTCGCACTCGACGAGTCATTTTCACTCGCACTCGTTTTTACCGGTTACTCGCGAGCAAAAGATGAAAAATGACTCGCGAATAACTCTCACTCGCGAGCAATTATTCGCGAGTGCCTTTGTTCTCAAAATCCACTCGCGAGTGCCTTTGTTCGACCCTTCGAACCCGCTCTCTGAGTGGCGAAAGAGCGAGAATGAAAGGGAGGTGAGAGCGAGCGAGTCGAAATTTGAGTGAAAAACAACTCGCGAGTATTGCTCGAGAGCACCGCTCATTCGCGAGTAAAATGTGGGAAATTGCTCGCGAGCAAAATCGCTCTCGAGTCAAATTTACAGAATTGCTCGCGAGCGCCTTTGTTCGCGAATTGATTTTTCATTCTTGCTCGCGAGTGTCGAGTAACTCGGCATAACAACACTAATATTCACTTCATTTGTATTCTCAATGACGAGAGAATATACAAGTTTAGTCCTCTGAGGTCACCTACGATCATGAACTCTCGTACGCCGTTCTAACAGACGTTTTTTTAAGAATTCAGACCCCCAGAAATTCTCTACATTCCTCTAACAACAGTATGTTTGGTAATTCACAAATTGGTGGGAGATAATTCGAGAAGCAATCGCATTTATCATCGTTTATACAGCTTAAGTACCAGTAATTATCTGTAGAGCTGGGCAAGTAATATCAGTAGGGTACGAGTGAGTTACAATGGGTGGGATACGGTAAAGGTTAGGGTAGTTTGGGTTACGGTAGGTCATCTAGTCAGGTGGGTCAGTATCTCGTCACGGCTCTCTCTCCCTTCTGTCGTCTCTCATTCCTTGCCCAGGATCGAATCGCAACGTTCACGTAGCACCTACAATAATTCAGAGATTAGTCGAAGATAAAAGATCAAAGATAAAACCTCGGCCCGTTGCAGGAATCCGTCGAGGAATTCGGTCTCTCCGACGCCGTTGCCGTCTTGCTTGAGAATACCTGCAGAATAAGAAATCCACCAAGACAACATGAGTGCATTCAACCGTATGCCTCTTATCCAAATAGTTCAATCCAAATAGTGTGCATGCCATTACGATCATTGTCTGCATAATTTAGACATGCAAACTAAACGTTCAGACGTACCGTAACTGCTACGTTACGGTATCAGTCAAATGTTCACTTACTTCCGATCATTTCCCTTCTTCCTGGCACACTGCTCATCACTGCTGACGACATCTTTCGTGTGGCCCAATTGTGATGACGCGCCACGGAAGCTGCGTACGCTTCTCGGGCTATGACAGACATCTGAAACCTATGATCTTACTATCACACTAGCATCAGACATAAATTACTGTACGCATAGTAATCCAGCCATGATCCGGTTCCACTCTACCGTACACCCAAGCCTCTACCGTACCTCAGTATTGGCGTCGGCCCGTCGGATTCCGTCCAGGAAAGCGATGGTGAATCGCATCGTGCGGTGCAGTGAGATGAGGATTTGTGTGACGCCTTCAATCGATAATATTAAAATTTTAATGAGGTCTTCTCGGATAAAGATCAAAGACCAATTCCTCACCATTCTCCTTCCTCAGGAAGATGCCGACGGTGCGCTCGTGGTCGGCCGCAGCCTGCATCGATCTGTAAATAGTCTATTTTTTTACAAATATTTGTTTAAAATTCGAGAGACATTCATACAATATAGAGCTTCAGTGTGCATTGTATGCAGCAAACACTATGCTCTCAAACTGAGTGCAAGTAAGGAGCAAGTGCCGTGCCAGCAAAGATCAAAGATCAATCGGAATCCATCTCACCGATACAGATGCGGGTGGTCCCTCACGGCGATTCGTATCCGCTCCACCTTACGCGACAGATCCACCACAGCCACTTGGAAGACGCAATTCCACGAGGACATCATGCTGCAATGAGTGATACGATAGAGATATTGAATATGGATTGCACCTCGTCATAAGAGGGCGGAGCTTACTTGCTAATTGCCTCGTAGATATCGCACAGCGGCAGAAGTAGCACGTCATCCGCCTCGACGAGTGCAGCGTCGAAGTGGAGACGAAAGCGGGAGGAAGGAGGAGAAGGAGAGCACAACACTGAGACTGAGATTTAATGTGATCGCCATAATAGATACCGTACCCTTCCATTATTCTATCACTCTCAGTAATCGATACCGTAACCGTGGATACCGTACCCTCTCCTCACCCTGACTCGAGCAATTGGGCGATGTGATGCTGTAGGCGCCAGCACTCGTGCGTGGTGATGACGTGTGGGACGTCGCCTCCCGACCAGTGCGCAACTCGGGGTTCTGAAATACGGAAGATATTGATATCTTGTTTGAAATGATATTCAGCAGTACTACGGTATCCCTATGGGAAGTTAACCAATGAAATAGGCTACAACAACTGGTTTTTTTTCCAGATTATACTAAATGTTCAAGTCTCTAATCGGAAGAATGACACACATACCTCGCCGTTCTTGTTCGTGATCAGCATCTCGTATCGATCGATCGAGCGGGGTTACGGTAGATTCGCTGCAGGACTCGGTGCGAGTGGGGCAGGGAAGGGAGAGGGGAGAGAGACGGAGGAGCGAGGAGTGGGCCAACCGCCTCGGAGTGGAGCGAGTGTGAGAAGTGAGGGGAGAGAAGGAAAGAGAGATCTCATTTTGCACGTGTCGACATGCAAATGAGGGAAGGAGAGAGGGGGGGGTTGTAAAATACATAGGATTCCTCGATTGATACAGTATCTAGTAGAGTTGCAGGATAATCAGTGGTCTAAGCTCATGAGCCAAATGAGTAGAGATCGAAATACGGATCGCCCCATAAAAGCCCTTTCTATCACACAGGGTGGAAAACTGCGACTGAGGTGGTATCATCTCTGCACTCCAATCGAGTATTTTTACTAATTTTCATGTTTCATAAACAATTTTTATCGAGATAGTTTGCTGTACAACGTCTACGGAATCTTCGAAGAGGTATTCTTGAGAGATTGAGAAGGATGCGTTCCGGATTCCCAATCATTAGCGAGCATCGTGAAATACAAATTCGCCTCGTGAACAGTAGCTTTCTGAGCCCTGAGGATAATTTGAATTGTTGTTATTGTATTTTCTTTGCTCACCTTTCAATAGCATGAAGTGTGCCCACTTTATTACGGAACCGCACAACAAATGGCAAAGAGAGGAAAGAATCTCGGAATTTAGGTTCAAATCTAATCGCATTGATAACAATAGTTAAAAAGCTTCTGGAAAATCAAAATATACCAATTCATGTTAATATTGAGATGAGACTTACACAGAAATCCATACATCGTAGAGTGCAATTGATATAAATCTGAGAGTCTCTAGACCTTGATTCTTTGGGAATCTCGAGTATATTCCATACAAAATAAAACAGGGAGTTGTCAGTACAGCAGCAGGTAATGCTACTTTCAATAACATCTAAAATATGGAATATCAAGGAAACATAATATGTTAAACGATCACCATCATGATAGCGAGATTCTCCCGAAGTTGAAAGCTTCTTGATACGGAATAAGATTCGATCTGTGCTCCTTTCTTCAATGTATCCATCTCTCTCCTATTATACCGAAGAATTAGCTGATAACACTGAAAATGATTTTATTTGTATCACTCTGAATATCATAATATCCCTTACCAGCGTTCCAATAGCTAATTGTACAAGGTAGATGAGCATTATTTCCTGATCAGTAATGAATTCTAAACTTATTTACTCTAATTGACTTTATAAATGTATACGGCATTACCATTTATGAGTAAGGCCGCGGAAGTGAAAGCTATGGAACATTCGCCAATTTCTTGTGCTATGAATAACAGTATAGTTGTGGATGCTCTACTCTCGTACCTAGAATTCGATACTTTGTCCGAAATTACCTGGATTAAATTCTTACCATGACCAGGCTATAGTAGCAATCCACCTGTCAATGGAGAGTACGAATGCACTGAAAATAAGACTCTATTCAAGACAGCTGACTTTCACTTGTATTATTTCCTTGTACGGGCAATATATCAGTCTGCGTAACTTACAGTCCTGTTATGTATACTTTGAAGTATTCTCGGAAAATACTTGTGATGATGAGATACCAGACTTCGACTGAAAAAAAAACATACGATTATCGCATCCATACAAAATATTTGCTATGCTTTCTCTGTAGATAGTGAATACCAGGAGAGTACTATCAAAACAGGAATTGGTATTACCATGTTGAGTAGGTCCATAGACCTGATGTACAATTATGATAATTCTTGCAATCGAGGCAAAAACAGCATTCAAGGCAAGGAAAATGAGTCTGAGACGAATCTGTAAAATATTGGGTAAAAATTGGAACGATATCGTCTAACACTTCCACATGAATTTGGTCATCGTTACGAGAGAAAAAACTGAACATACTTTGCGATGAAAATAATTTGTTTTCCAGATAGCATATACGACCGGAACGGACAGTATGATAGATACAAACTGGATTATCAACTGAAACGATATTATTTGATTTTATTCGATTTGTCTGGTCCAACTTCAATTGAGTAGATGCATTCAAATAAAGGAAAGAAGTCATCAGTGAACGTACGGTTGAGATAATTGACGAGAAACATATGATCTGAAAATTTTCAGTTGCGTAAATAGGGTAAGCCACATAAACGATTAGTGTTCATAAAACTCGGATAGTTATTAGACGAAAGATAATATCTTACCTTTGCTGTATCGTTAAACGCTAAAACTCGCTTGCTGATTACCCTTCACCAGTTGGAAGTTTCAATTATCCTTCGAGTTAGACATTCTCTTTAAATCATTTGTTGTTGACCATTATACTCGTGTACAAGTGGAAGCAAAACAGTGAAAATGCACGTATGAAGAAAACATGAAATTGAATGTCTATCGTCATGCGGAAAATTCAAATACATCCAAGTAGAGGAATTGTCCTTTATCTCTAATGGAGTAGTTCGAGGCACTTACCCTTGTGAGACTGATTGTTTCACAAGAAACACCGCGGTTAAAGTCCTACTGTGACGGATAACACTTCTTGCGCGAAAGTGAAGAACCAGGGAGCTAACGGATTAAATTACACGTTTTGTACCCTTCCTCTTCTAAATTAGTACTTAAATCTAATATATATAGGGGAATTTCGATATTTCTCGTCATCATTTTCTGGCGGAATAAATTGGATTAGAGAGGGAGAGGGGAGACTAATCCAATCAGAGAGAGTCGAATTCATTCTTCGCTCGCGAAGCGAGCGCGAGCGGCCGTAGGCCGCTCACTAGGCGAGCGTAGCGAGCCTCACTGCAGCCGCAGGCTGCATGACACCCGCAGGGTCTAGCCTCCGAAGGAGGCTAGTCCGTCTAGTACTAAGTACAAAGAGCATGCTTTCAACAAAATGATTGAGAAATGAAATAAAGATATATTTGAGTGCGCAATCAGTGGCTATTCTCTCGTTGACTGCCTAGCAGTTGGATTGGCTTAAAATATGCACCTGGGACTACACACCAGGTTAATGGAATAGACGAGAAGGAAAATAATATTCGTCTACTGTAAGGAACCATGTAATTTAAAGTACAATAATATGTGTCGAAGATTGTTCTTCAATTACTTTCTAATACATTGAGTAAGATGTGAAATTCAAATGAGAAATATCATGCATTGCATCTCGATTCTTTTCTGTATGTTCTTTGTCGTTGTACATCATGGATGAAACTAAATTCCCATTATTTTGAATCAAATATTTCAAATCAGTTCATCAATTGTCGCTCACAATTCTTCGGGTGTTGTATTTTTGGTCAAGGTGGAATGCCCTGCGTTATCAGAGCTCAAACAATCCGAGAATGGGTACTATTAACGCCACACCACCGCCTGATTTTATGGGTTCGATTGAGTGTAGGGCTATTTATATTCGCATTCCCTCAGCATTTGACCGTTTGGTCTTTGTGCGGAAGTGATAGTGATAGTGAATTCATGAGATAGTTGGCGACACCTATAAAAGGAGGAATACTTCGGAGGACACGATTCCCTCAACTTCTCAGTATGATCTTCACAGTTCTTCTTCTTATTGGAACCGCCCTTCCCATTGCCCATTCTCTTCATTGTCTCCACAATAGCACTGTGACTAACGCCGTTTACAATGTGAGCTTGCAGAGGCGAAAATAATTCACTCCATTATCCAAATAATAATACGATAATTCAGAATGGGATGTTAATCCGAGCGGACTCTTCTACGTATAATATGGGTGTGATGGAATGCAGTGAAAAGCTCACTCGATGCGTTAATTTTGTGAGTCTTATTTCCTGTCGATGCTCATCACAGAGTGTACTATTTGAATCTAAATTTGATTCAGAAAGCGATGGATATTTCCTTCTTCAAGACACTGGATGTCGCTCAAGACAAGACGTTATTTATCGATCTGATAAAGGGAGGCAATGGAAAAGTGCTCGGAAGAGCATGCATGTCGGAGGCTGATTGCACGAAAATAAATGTGGGTAAAAAACACAATTTCTTTCAAACAATGATAATCTTTTGTAATATCATTTGTAATATCACTTCAAGTGTCAATATAATTGCAATTTTGTCCTTCAGGCGATCGAAGCCGACGACTGCAGTGGAAAACCGAAATTCGAGTGTTTCTGCACCACTGATGAATGTACGGGAGCGAGTGGCGTGACGATGACACTTATTTCACTGTTGGCTGTGCTGCTCTACGTTATTGTCTACTAATTTGTTCTTCTGAAATTTGATTATTTTACTACTGACGGGTAATTTCAAATGACTGGTCATAAACGAGTGCAATAGTTAGTTTTTGGTATTGTGATTCGAAAATAAGGGGTTGTGAAATAAATTCGAAATTATTCTCATTCACGCGGTGACAGACAAGCTGTTTGTGACACGTCTACACGAAATTAAGCTTTACTATACACAAATTACAAATAACGATTAGGAGTTAAATGAGCTCATCTTCGAAACGGAACTCATTGCATGTGGGCTCTTGATCGTGTTCTTTCTAACAAAATGGATCTGAACTCCTGCCTGAACTTCTTGTCGATTGTTTGTGTTATCTTTCAATTCTTACCTGAACAACCGGACAAAACCAGAGAAATGTTGCGAGTGTGAGTGATATTCGATAATCCATGTCCATTCCACTGAGGGAACCTCCGAGAAATATTGAGAAGGGAACAAACATAATTGCCAAGGGAAGAAAACCCTGAGTTGTCAATTGACGCTTTCAGATGGCGGAAGTAATATCAACGAGTCGTCACGGATAATATTTACCTGCATAATTTGCATCTTGAAGAAAGCTCGTTGCATTCGCATCGTTTTCTTGCTCATCACAATACCGAAGGAAATAAGACGCTTTCGTATCTTCAAGGGAAAATATGCAGACGATCAGAAACCAATTTCAACTTACCTTCCATACAAGAATCGAAAACGCTGCATACGATAAGATATATGGTAAAATTATGTAAAAGACAGCAGGGAGGACGAAACCACGATTATTCTGAACAACAGTTTGCCATTCATAGGATAAATCAATCAAATGCACATTAGCTTCACTGTGTGTCCATGTCGCTCCATAGGGCAGCACATAATCTGTTGACTCCATGTGATATAGCTTACGCGTGATGTTGGTCATTATATCCGAGAATTGTGGCGTAGGCACGAAAGTGGTTGCGGCTGCCTGATTGTGAGCAACAAGATAATGGAGGGCGGTTATCTCGTCTTATTCGTACCGTAGTATCGATTAGACAGACAATTGAGAAGAAGAAACAGATTAGTAGCCGCTTCCCGATGGACCATTGAACTCTGTTATTTATCTCATCAAACAAATATTCTGAAATTAAAATTTACCGAGATAAAGAAGCAAGTTGCAGCATTCCAGTAGCTGGAATGAGCGTCCATCCCATTGGTGCAAGCACAAGGCCGATCTAAAATATTAAGATATACCATAATACAAATGTTATGAGTTCTCACAATCATGAGGACGTTCATTGCAGGTAATGGAATGTACTGTGGAATTGGTCCGACCAGAGCAATGATAAAAGTTCCATTTTGAAATGTTGGAGCCTAAGATGTAACAAGTTTACAGTTTTTGGTGAAATATGTAAAATACATAATTAAAGGCGGCGATTGTAATGCTAAACATAAGACCCTGAGTGGTTCCAATGATTAGAGGAACCTGCAAGAAATCACATGTATAGAATAGAATTGCTTCAGCTTACCAAATAAACCTTGTTCGGTAAGCTTTTCATTCGAAATAGCGCGTAAATGAGGTATATATTCAAAATTAGTCCTGAACCTTCTAATTACAATGATCGGTTCCATAACACGATCAACCTGCAAGTCCTTCAACAGTACAGATATATCGAACTGCAGGCAGCGCTATGTGAGACATCTGAGAATAAGTAACTTGTATTCTATTCGCTTCGAATGGAACTGCAAACGCCATGATTATAGCAGTGAATAACAGTTGGAACGAGTAAGAGATCTATGAAAGGTCGCTGTACCGAATTATACCATATTCGTACCCAAATACTATAGTGGGCAGCCCTGCCCATAGTGGGCAGCCCTGCCCATAGTAGGCAGCCCTGCCCATAATACCAATCAGCCTTGTACCCACCTGATATTTCTTCCCATATGTATCCTACATGTGTCTAT
>LS488496.1:167348-197400 GCA_900490705.1 Pristionchus arcanus | reverse complement strand
AGTGAGGGACGGGTATCGATACGTTCCGTCAACTCACGTATCTTATCTTCCAATCCTCTGGTGTAGTCGATCTGCGTGTCCAGATCCGCTCGCAGCTTGAGACAGATTCGAAGGAGATCCTCGAGGGAGACATCGATCCCTTCATATAAGGAGGAGTAAATTGACGTCGTCGGATCCCATAACATTTAGCTCGAAAGGTTACAGTTGAAACGCTATTACTGTATCAAAAATCCGAAAAAACAAACGCTACAGTTGAAACGTTTCGACTGTATCGGCGCTTCAAGGCTGCTACAGTTGAAATGTTTCATTTGTAAGAAGGAACTTTCCTTACAGTTTAAACATTTCAACTGTAAGTAGTATGTTTTTTTCAGATGTCAGAGGATCAGAGAGAAGTGGAGTGCCGCACATTATTTATTTCAAGTACGCAGGCACAACAAGAAAGGATCAACAACGAAAACAACAACAACAACAACAACAGACATTTAGTTACGCAATAATAATTTGATTGTAATAGTTAAACATGTTGAATAAATTGGTTAAGAGAGCAAATTAGCAAAGTAAGTGTCAAGATGGGTCAAGACGAGTAACTAGCAAGTAACTACTATACTAAAAGACAAAAAAGAGGGATGAGAAAAAGCGCAGGCTATAGCCTAGATGAGACCTAGAGAAATTGCATCCTGTAGACGACTCTTCTTCTTTCTCGGCCTTGTCATACCTCTGGTCTCAACTGGCTTCAGTACTCCTGATTTCGAGAATGAATCTTTGTATTTTGGCCAGTCGGTCCAGGCATCGTCCATCTTTTTCTGCTTCTCCATCAGCTCCCTCCTCAAGCTGCCATTCATGCTTGGAAGAACGCTGACTCGATAGGACGAACAATAGGCCGCAATAGCTGTAACGATAGTTTGATAATTTTTTATGTATTGGTGTACCAAAAACTCTTACCGATTGGTCCCGGTGAATCAGCCTGGACGATAATTGCATTTGGCCTAGTCTTCTCATCCTTGTCCGTATTGATGCTCATCAATCGAAGGCACTGCAATGATCACAAATAATTATAATATAAATCCACTTCAGTCATACCGTTCTGTTTATTTTATTGGGGATTCCGATATTCTTCAGATAGTCGCACAGAACAGATTCGCTCACAAATGCCTTGTCTTTAGCACGCAGAAGGCACGCAGGCACAGAAGTTGACGTAATCGAATTGGCCGGACCTTAAGAAGGAAATTTAATACGTTGCATGGGCATGGAACAACTCACTTTTATCGTCAATGAATTCGGTGCAGTCCACACTCATCATTAGCACGCCAACGTCGATTGCAGGACCTTGGGTCTGGCTAGTTACTCCATTTGCAGTCCTGGCTGATTGCGCTGGCCTACGACTGCCTCTCTGACTGCCAAGACTTGAAGTGAATGAATCTTCAGGCGCCTCTTCTTCTTCCTCTTCTTCTTGTTCTTCTCCATGTTCATCTTCAGCTCTTCTTCGATTGTCGTTACGGTTCCTTCGTTCAAGCCAAGCCTCGTTTAGGTCATTCTTTATGTGTTCAACATCACCGTTCACAACAAGGATGTTTATGGCGTGTGGTACTCTTGATATAAGAGAAATTAGTTCACTTAGCCGATCTGCGATATCCTGCAACCGAGAATGTTAAAGTTTTCCTCGAAATTATTTCTCCCACCTTATTGTCAAGGATGAGGAGAGAGTGATTGGTTGCGTCTTTCAATCTGATCGCGCTGACGATGGGTTGAACAAATGTCACCGGTGGGAGGCAGGTCTCCATTTCCTAAATGCACGAGCTTTATGCCATAAATTGCTTACTCATTACCAGCATAAATTCCTCCAATTCCTTTGAAAGCTTGTAGAGTCGCTTTGCACCATGGAAAACTCGTCTAAAAATTACTTCTCCTTTAATTTGTAGATACAAACTACGAATACCTCATAGATGTGAATGTGTTCTTGCACTTGAACAGCCTCTGATGCACCTTCTTGGCGTCGCTCTCATCGTAGCCATGAAATTTGAGCATTTCCGCAACGTTGTACTGCATATCGCGCAGGCTCTACAACGAATTGTACCAAATAGCCTATTTATGTACTTACTACTCACCTTGCATGCGGTATCTCTGTTTTTCTTGTCTAGTTCTCCGTCTAATCCGTTCAGTATTTCAAAGGCGCTAACAGGATTAACGTCTTTCGCCATTATATAATCCTTGAGCACAGCTACACAATCGACCACAGTCTTAAAAGAATCTAGTTTCCACATCTCGTGATCACAGTAACGCTCACCCTGATGTTGCTACGGACAAATCTAATTTCTTCATCATTAAAACACGCTCCTTGGACATAATATATGGCAACTCCACCAGAATTGGACGGGTCTCCTCGAATTCTTTTATTGAGAATCTTCTTGCGGAGGTCCATCGTCATTGCTGGATTTTGGATCATGTTCAATCCTTCCATGACAAATCGAATGTGCAGGACCTGAGTTGATTTATTCTAATATATCACCTCTAAGTGGTATTCTGAACCTTTTCGAATGCAGACGGGGGGACTGTCGATTGCGCAGACATCTTTTTGATTCGCGCACTTAGTTTATCACCTTTCATTAATTGAACGCGGACCTGAACGGTATATGTGTTGTGTGATAGCGTAACAGATTCTCCTCACCGGATATTTGTCTGGATCATAATGCATCAATGGATCATCACAGGCACGGTTGTATTGAGCTAACCATAGTCTTATTGCGCAGACGCGATGGCGACCATCTTCTATCACTCTACAATTCCCGTTCGTTAAAAAAATGCATACATATGCCTTTTTGTAGTTGTTCACAAATGAATACTCACATCTTTCTTCTCTCCATGCACATCCAGCCGAGTAAAGCGCTAGCATTCAGATCAAGAACCTTTTCCCGAATGTCTTTGGCCATTTGGGCAATAACATTCTCGTGTAATTCCTCCTTGTCCTCTTCTTCGATGAGGAGGAGGCCCAGAGCAAACTGAAGAAAAGTGAGGAGTTCCATAGGACTATGATGATAAAAAAAGATATATTACCGTTGCCGTCTTACTCCGAGTTCTCCGCAGCAACTTAATTTGTTTGTAAACAGCTTCCAGCTGGGCTTTCTTGGCACTTTGCTGGTCTCTTTCCTGAAATCCGGGTTCATTATTAATATTATATTATATTTTAAGTATCAAAGTTGTTTGAGTAACTCACGAAAGCGCTGGAATCCAGTAGTCTTTCAGTGGCACCGACTTCATTATTCAATGCATCCATCCTCTCGTTTTCGCATTCTTCTTCTCCTTCTTCATCATCAATTTCTTCCTCATCATCAACTTCTTCCTCATCATCAACATCTTCATTCTCCACGTTTCCTTCCATTCTGTTAGCATCGTTTTCCACTTCTTCTTCATCACCATCGAAAGAGTCTGCACCTCCACCCGCTTGAGTGTTATTTAGCAGGCCACACTTTGCTTGCTCCTTTTTGGTGAGAATGCCAGAGCGCAGGATCTGGCTCTCGAAAAGCTGAGACATGGGGTCTGAAGAAAGAAAGAATTAATTTAATGTTTTTTTTAAATTTAATCGGTACCGTTTTGATCCGATAGTGCAACGTTGCGGTTAGATTTGAGCACGCTGACGTCAGTTTCACAGGGCCCGTCCTTCTGTCCCTCGTCACCAATCATTGAAACATCAATCTGAAAATTCGCCCTTTCATGAGGTCAAAGATTAAGGGCAAAACAACAAATTATCAAATAAAAAAGTAGTGTCAAAGCCTCACTTCATCCATTGACGGTGTACGAGAGCGCTGGCTTCGGACGATCGGGGAGGAGTTCGGAGCAGGCATTTCGTCTAAAAAACGAAATTTGAAATGATGTTGTATTGCTATAAATTGTTATATTACCGGGTTGTGATTCTCGAGTATTTTCTTTCTCCGCCCTCATCCTATTTACGCGAGCCTTCACCTGTTCCAGCAAAGTGGTTGTATCTATAATACAGATATATTACAAAAAAATTATAAATTGAGAATCAAATATAGGACAACATACTCATCGGCCGCGCCTCCTGTTCCTCTTCAATTAAATCATCGTCATCATCGTCGAGGAATACCCTTTCCTTGGTCTTTTTCTTTTTGATTGCGTCAAAAGCGCGGGCCTGAATGTAGGCATGGTGACCGATGTCGCATACTAGCTGTCATACCTGCTTATTTTCATTATTGCCTGATTCCATGGTGTCGAACGTGGACTCAAGTTTGATCCTTTTCGGTGCAGGAAATACGCTGGACTGAAAGAAAAGAAAGGTTTCTCCAATCTTCTCCTATTAAAGTTTATCTATATTCGCACCTTTTTCCTGCCGCCGATAGTTTGTGGCGTAGATGTGGCCAGAGGAATAGCTGACAAAGCGCGGACGCCAGTGTTCTGCTTCTTCCCTCTCGTATTTCGCGCGTTCGCGTTCTGTCCAGCGCGCGGACCCGAGCTAGACATCGTGCTGACATGTTGTTATTAAAATAACACAAAAAAAATAAACTAATTTAAAGGTAAATGGTCAAAACAAGAGGAAAATAGAAGAGAAGCACTTGAAGAAAACACTTTGGCAAAACTACCGTAACTTCAAAAATTCAAAAATATCAGATTGATCGTAAACTGACTGCGTTGCCTGACGCGTCGCGTTTCTGTGTGTTTGCGTCTTTGTGCACGCGCCTCTCGGGGGGAGCTCCTCTCGCCCTATCTGACTCCGTTTTCTCTCGTTTTTTCGCCTTTTCTAATATTTCCTGCTCTTATTTCGCTTGATTTCCTATTAATTATTATTAATTGCAATACTGGACGTTTGCCCACGTACGGTTTTGGTCAATGCAATCATTCCAGCCAGCGCTATGCCCCAGCTCTGGCCGAAACAGGTTCACCAACTTCACTCCGGTAAGCATGATTCAACCAGGTTTTTAATCACTGAAGTCATTCCAGCTCTCGACATGTCGAACAAATTGAGCTGCACTGCGAATTCTTTGCTTCTCGAGCGCTTGCGTCTTCGAAAGAATCCTCGCCCCGTCCTCCTCAAGGGAATTTCAAGTGCAGAGATCTGGGATTTCGTGAGTATGCTCCTACAAGCGTTTGCTAATGCCCACTTTTGACAGTCGCTCGCGCTCAACAAACTCCATACTTTCAAAAATGGAATCTGCGTGTTCACTGGACGAAGATCGATGATTGAAATCGGAAGAGGTCAGCGTTCTATCGCTGACTCGGACCCGATTTCGCCATTTGCATCTCCCGGTATGGCTGCTATTGAGGTGGGTAATTAAATTATGACACTGTAATTTAATGTGTTTATTTGAGAGATCGCTCGATACCGATAGACGCCCGCTCACTGTACTCGTCATTGCTCCCCAAGAGGACGACCACGTCATCGAGGTATGTTTATTATTTGGCTGTTATTATCTGTCCAACAGTTTTTTTTGCGTTGAATTAGTTAATAACCATCTTTTTGATTAATTTTGTTCCCACATAAAATTATAAAATCTTCAGGCATCGACACTCCTGGATCATTACGTCCGCCCGTTCAAGGACAATGCACTTGTAGTTTTCTTGGTCGACGAAAGTCTTCCAAATTCCCGCTCTCTCTGGGCGTTCGTGCTCGCCCTCTTTGAGGGAGACATTTCCGAGATGCGGGAAAGCTACACCGACCCTCCTCGTAATTGGATGCGAATTACTCGCAGTCTTCAGCGTTCTTACGACTCCCACCAGGCATTGTTCTTGACAGGATTTAAGCTGATTGAGGCGTATTCCCTGGTAAGTAACCGTTGCTCCCTCTCCCTTATTCGAATTTTAAGATTTATTTGCAGATGGAGTCCATGGCGTACTACAGAGGCGAAAATGGCAACAACGGCTCCGTTCTCTGGTCTGCGCATTTGGACCCATATCAGTTGGGAAGACTGAACAACGAAGAGGATAAGAGTTGGCGTGTGCAACACCCTCTTATTACCAAGTCCGCGCCATTCCTTCAGGTTTGAATTTAGCACAGATTTCCCATTTTGAATTTATTGTTTTCAGATGGCTATCAATCAGCAAGAAAATGTTTTGGGATCGCTGCTGGTTGTGCCTGCGTTTTCAGTGGACATTCAATGGGTATGTTCCAAATCTCACCCTCCCCGTGGTAGTAAACATTTACTCAGGCACACGACATAGTGGAAGAAGCCAAGAAGGAGCGACCTGAGGGCTCGAAACTCCTTCTCATCGTGATCGCCGATCCCAACTGGAGTAAGGAGAAGAAGAGGGAAATTGAGAGTGCGCTGTTTGCGCTCTACTCCTCCGATCAAGTTTCCTCAGTTTTACCAACTTATTGAGCCCATTCCCTCCTCCTATCATTTTGTGCCCGCGAATTATTGTTATCCTTCCTATCGCCGATCTCACTTGTTATTTATTTGTTCTGGTTTCTGTTGTTGTTTTTTTGAGTTATTTGCCTGCGTTATCCTTGTTGCTGGTGATAAACTCATTTGCTAATTACTTCGAAACGATTAAAATTTGCTCTCAGGTTCTTTCCCTGGTTCTGTATTCATTCCCGTTTTGGAAAACCCTGAATGATTTTTGATTTAATTTCTGGTTATGTGGTTTGTGTGTGGGAAAGAGAGATATAATTTCATTGAATGCTCAATCATCACGTAAAAGGGGCTGCTACACAGTGCTACGCAGCGCGAGAGAGCGGGTCAAAAAGAGATTACTGTGCAAACTAGGAAATAAGTAACTTCGCACTCTTATTTCGCTTGATTTCCTAGTCATTATTGTTAATTGCAGTAGCAGTAGCTTTTTCTAAACATGTTGGTCTCTACGAAATCATTCCAGCCTGCGCTATGAGTGACCTCAAGCTGAAATGCACTGCGAATGCTTTGCTTCTGGAGCGCTTGCGCCTTCGAAAGAATCCTCGCCCCGTCCTCCTCAAGGGAATTGCAAGTGCAGAGATCTGGGATTTCGTGAGTCTAATTCTCCCTAATCCTGAAAGACCCAATGTTGTCAGCTCTTGTCGCTTGATTCTCTTCCGGACTTCAAAAACGGCGTCAGCGCGTTCACTGGTTGCAAAACGATGGTCCAAATTGGAAAGGGGGATCTCTCTCTCACCGGTCTCTCAATCAATAACGGCCTAGTCAGTTTTCCCAATTTTTCCTTTGGTTGAAAAAAATTTGTATGCAATCCTCCTGTCATTGTAATCAGTACTGTAATTATACTTATAATATTTCAGTGCGGTGGAAACAAGGGAAAGAAGAAAACCATCACTTCTCGCGCGCTCACTCGCAATGTGGTTGCACAAACGGTTCGAGGACGGAAAAAGGTACGAGAATAAATCTATCTAGTTAGAAAATTGGTCAGATTTGTATTCTTTCAGGCCAGCGCACTTCCACCCGTCCTTCCTCCCCCGGAAAAGATCAAACCGGATGAGCCATTAGCTTCATGTGACATTCGTGTTATCGAGGTACTTATTTTAATGTTTATGAATTTATGAATTGAAAAATTTAGAATGAGCTCTTGCGTAATCGACGCCCGCTCACTGTATTCGTTATTGCACCGCAGGAAGAAGAACACGTTCTCGAAGTTGGTTTATTTTTTGTGTTTTCGTCCATTTTTTAGTAGTAATGGCTTTCCCTTCTTCTTCCACATTCCTATTCATCTTACGTTTGTTTCAGGCATCGAGCTTATACGAGTACTACATTCGTCCATTCAAGTACGACGCTGTCGTTGTATTCGCGGTCGACCAAAGTCTTCCGAATGCCCGCGCTCTCTGGGCTTTTGTGCTTGCCCTCTTCGATGATAAGGTCATCGAGATGGGCGAGAGCTACTCCGTTCCTCCGCGCAAGTGGAGGAGCATCGCTCGCAAGATGCACCACAGTCGAGACGCATTCCGCGCTCTCTTCCTGACCGGATTGAAGCCCGTTGAAATTTACTCCATGGTAATTACCTATGTCTCCATGTTATCTAATTAAAGAAATTTTTGTAGATGGAGGCGACGGACGTCTTCAGAGGATGCGGAAGTGGAGAACTGTCTGGAGGCTCCATTGCGTGGTCCGCGCTTCCTCGTGATTATGGGAAACAGAACAACAAAGAGGACCCCGAAGATGGCGCAGGGCAGACTTGGAGAGTTAAGCTGCCCCTGCTAACTTCGTTCGCGCCATTCCTTCAGGTTTGACTCTAATTCAGATATCCCAGTATGAATTTATTGATTTTAGATGGCTCTTACTCTGCACGACTTCCTCCTCGACCAACTACTGATCGTGCCCGCGTCTTCGGAGGACGTTCAATGGGTATGTTCCAAATCTCACCCTCCCCGTGGTAGTAAACATTCACTCAGGCACACGACATAGTGGAAGAAGCCAAGAAGGAGCGACCTGAGGGCTCGAAACTCCTTCTCATCGTGATCGCCGATCCCAACTGGAGTAAGGAGAAGAAAAGCTCCGTGAAGAGGGCGCTGTCTGCGCTCTATCCCTCCGATGAGATAGCCTACAAGCGCATTTGTTGAGTCGACCCTTTTCATCATTGTGAGCTTGCGTCCTCTTGTTGATCTCACTTGTTTATTTTAAAATTTGTTCCGTTGTTGTGTTCTTGCCTCTTGTTGCTGATAAACTATTTTGCTAATAATTTCCAAACGAATTAATCAAATGAACTATCAGGTTGCTACCCTGGTTCCGTATTTATAGTTGTTTGATGGATTTTAATTCATCACGTAGAAGGGCTGCTACACAGTGCTACGCAGCGCGAGAGAGCGTGTCAAAGTGAGAGAGTTTAGGTAACTTCGAGAAGGGCAGGGAAGAAAGGGTTTAGGGGGTATTTACTCTTATAAAAATATTTGTAATTGCATTTCGTTTATTTTTTTGTGGTTGAAGTGATCACTTTAATACTATTACAGGGTCCGCGCTCTTCTATTCTCATGCAGACGGCCAACACGGTAGAAGCTGCTAAGCGACCAAAACGCGTCGAAGCGCCAGCGCCTTCTACTAAGGTTGTGGTCTTCTTTCGAGACGCGGCTATCAAGAGAGGGGTGAGCTGATTTTCTGTTAGCATCTCTAATATTCGTTTAACATTTTATTTTTACAGATGATTGAAATGAAGGGAGAGTCCGAATTCGAGCGCTTGCGCAGTCTCGCCCTCGGCGCTTATCGAGTGAACGCTCCGGACACCCACGTTCCTGCCTATTCCGTCCTCGAACGAGAACTTCAACGAGCCAACATGTACGCAGCTGTGTACGGCTTTCCGGTACGTCGAGTAGGGCTTGTTTACGTGTTAGTTATTTACTTATAGTATGACGTGATGGGCAACCTGCCATGGAACAAGCACTTCCTCGCTCAAGGAGGGCTGGTGATGGTGATCTACAATGATCTTGAGACTAAGGACCGTAATGAGCTCGTTGCCGGCGTACTGAAAGAATACCCTTTCATCACTGCATCCCACTACAGTGAGTTCCGTGTTCCCTGTCTTCCTTGCTGTTTAATTGTAATTTCCCTCACACCAGGCAAAATGCTCAACGAGGGACACGTCTGCGCGATTTTCGCCAAGCAGTCGATCCTTGATGCTGCATCTGCTGAGGTGCAGAGAGGAGCACAACGGGAAGTGGACAGCAACATTGGTTCGATTCGCACGCGTATTTTGCCTTCTTCGGTCAAGGAAATTCTTAAATCGACCGGATTTGGTGATTATGTCGGTGCCCTGAACTACACGTACTACTTTTAACTGCTTGTTGTCTGTTTCTTATCGTATTTGTGGTTTTGGTGTTGCTCTCGCGTTGTTGCTCGCGTAATAAACCTCCGCTTCTGAGCTTTCTGCTCATTAAAAAAGAGAGAGAGATACGGGTTGATCTTTTGCTCCCTAACCATACTTTACCGCCATTGCGCATGGGATTAGAGCTGGGATATTGTTGCAGCATCTAGCGATGAAACCTGCAGATCCTATGAAAACAGCCGCTTTGGTCGCTGAAGCCATAGAGGCCAGCTGCAATCTCAATGGAGCAGTCATTTTCCTCGCTAACTATGAGCATCACAATAAATGGGAATTGGTATTTTTATGCGATCCATTACGTGTGTCCATGATTTGTTGCCTGCAGGTCCGCGCTCTTAACCGCTCAAACGAAAGCACCACTGTTTGCCCTGGAGACCAGTTGGGGGGAATCGACAATTCGGGAGAAACTTTGGGAGACCGTGACCTTCCTGTTGAAATGATTGCTAGCTGGATTCGGGTTGGTGAGTGTAACAGGCAACAGGGAGGTGATCATCTGTTTCAGCAAGTAGTTCATGGCTCAACCAATATTGAGACGATTGTTTTGACAAGTCTCCATGCAAGCGTCTTTATCCGGGTTTGTGCACGGCTTCCGAACTATAGAATGGAAATGCTCCCCCGTTTAGGCTATTCTCTCTCATCGGCCGCTTTATTCTTGCAAACTCAATTTCGTCATCGTTGTCGGTGGCATTTGGGAGGAAGCGGAGCAGGAAGAGTACGATAGTGTATGCGCGGAGTTAGAGCCCGGTACCCGTGTCGACGTTGTTTATGCATTATCTGTTTAATTGTTAGCGCATTTAGATCGCACTTATTATTATTGATGCTGCCGTTGTTAATGTTGCAGACCTTTTTTTGCGCAATAAACAGATCTGCTTTACCTATCAGATTCTCGTTTCGATTTTATAAGGGTTGTATATTCCCCCATTAAATAATTTTTAATTCCCTTCGAAAGACAAAGGCGTAGTCACTTCAGTCTTAGTAAGGATGCCTGCCATCTCTGAGTTAACTACAGACGTCGTAGTTTACTGGAAGAAATCATGCATCAATAAATGGGTACGTGGTAGGAGAATAGGAGAGCATAGGTGAATAAACTCCTAATCGAGTGCCCCTAGGTTGTCAAGATGCGTGGAGATACGGAACTTGAGCGCCTGCGCAGTTTGGTCCTTGGTGCTGTACCAGTTAGTGCTCACAACACGAGTGAGGTTAATCGAAATTCACATTTCGCAGCACTCTATGCGTATCCGGTACGTTACGGTGTTGACTGGTTCGTGTTGACACATTCTTTATAGGACGATGTAATGGAAAATCTGCCATGGAATAAGAACTTTCTCGCTCAAGGCGGTCTCATCTTGATCGCATATAATGATCACGAGACTCAGGCGCGCAATACCGTAGTACGCCGCGCACTGAAAGGATACGATTCGATCAAGGCTGATCATTTCAGTGAGCACTCAATACTTTTTGTATTTTTACTTATAGTGTTGAACAGACGACCGTTCTGATTTTCTGACTTTCAGGTGCTGCGCTCCAGGAGCGCCACGTTTGCGTCCTCTTCGCCAAGCATGCTGTCTTTCAAGCAGCGACTGCTCGCTTGCAAGGCAGACAACGGGATCCGAAGAGCGCAGGATCCACTCAGACCAGTCTGCCGTCGTGTATGGTTTCCCTTCTCGGGGAACTCGGTTTCGATCAAACAAAGTTCATTATTAATTTCACACACCATTTCTAATTGGAAGACCCTAGCTCTTGCACCATTGTAGTGTTATCTGCCAGCGTATTGTTATTGTCAATGCTAGCGTTCTCCTATGTTGCAACTATGTTTGCGTAATAAAGAATATCACATTCACTATCCGTTGTTATTCGTTTCTATTCAATAAGGGTTGAACGAGACCCCTGCACAATACTTTATTATTATAGAAAATGGGGCCGGGCTTTTATTGTGCAATGTGAAACTCATGGTGACGGATCGGGACCAAAGTTGGCACAGCGCTTCCCCGGTGTGTTCTAAGCACTCTCTGATAATTTTTTTTTCAAAATCTCATTTTTCGGCTCCCTGGTGGGTGCCCAAAGTGGGGATCCCGGGTACCTTGGGTACCCCGGATCCCCACTTGAAAATTGAATTTTGAGAATTCGCTTGCGTAATCAGGGCCCCCAGTAGTGTTGCCAGCACGCCTGCAAAATTTGGTACCCGTAGGTCCATTTTGGGGAGTAACTTTTTTTGCGAGATTTTCCCCCGACTCCGCCCACTTTTTGGAAAGATTCGGTCATGTGGTCCGAGGGTCCGAAAGTGGGTGAAACTCATGGTGACGGATCGGGACCAAAGTTGGCACAGCGCTTCCCCGGTGTGTTCTAAGCACTCTCTGATAATTTTTTTTTCAAAATCTCATTTTTCGGCTCCCTGGTGGGTGCCCAAAGTGGGGATCCCGGGTACCTTGGGTACCCCGGATCCCCACTTGAAAATTGAATTTTGAGAATTCGCTTGCGTAATCAGGGCCCCCAGTAGTGTTGCCAGCACGCCTGCAAAATTTGGTACCCGTAGGTCCATTTTGGGGAGTAACTTTTTTTGCGAGATTTTCCCCCGACTCCGCCCACTTTTTGGAAAGATTCGGTCATGTGGTCCGAGGGTCCGAAAGTGGGTGAAACTCATGGTGACGGATCGGGACCAAAGTTGGCACAGCGCTTCCCCGGTGTGTTCTAAGCACTCTCTGATAATTTTTTTTTCAAAATCTCATTTTTCGGCTCCCTGGTGGGTGCCCAAAGTGGGGATCCCGGGTACCTTGGGTACCCCGGATCCCCACTTGAAAATTGAATTTTGAGAATTCGCTTGCGTAATCAGGGCCCCCAGTAGTGTTGCCAGCACGCCTGCAAAATTTGGTACCCGTAGGTCCATTTTGGGGAGTAACTTTTTTTGCGAGATTTTCCCCCGACTCCGCCCACTTTTTGGAAAGATTCGGTCATGTGGTCCGAGGGTCCGAAAGTGGGTGAAACTCATGGTGACGGATCGGGACCAAAGTTGGCACAGCGCTTCCCCGGTGTGTTCTAAGCACTCTCTGATAATTTTTTTTTCAAAATCTCATTTTTCGGCTCCCTGGTGGGTGCCCAAAGTGGGGATCCCGGGTACCTTGGGTACCCCGGATCCCCACTTGAAAATTGAATTTTGAGAATTCGCTTGCGCAATTAGAGCCCCCAGTGGTGCTGCCAACACGCCTGCAAAATTTGGTATCCGTAGGTCCATTTTGGCGACGGTCCATTTTTCGCCCTGACTCCGCCCCTTTTTGGAAAGAATCGGTCATGTGGTGCGAGGGTCTGAAAGTCGGTGAAACTCATGGTGGCGGATCGGGACCAAAGTTGGCACAGCGCTTCCCCGGGGTGTTCTAAGCACTCTCTGATAATTTTTTTTTCAAAATCTCATTTTTCGGCTCCCTGGTGGGTGCCCAAAGTGGGGATCCCGGGTAAAAAAAAATCGGATTGTGATTAAGAAAGATTGTGATTAAATTTTTTTTTCAAAATCTCATTTTTCGGCTCCCTGGTGGGTGCCCAAAGTGGGGATCCCGGGTAAAAAAAAATCGGATTGTGATTAAGAAAGCAGTCTCCGAGAAGATGGATCTCCACACCATCGTTTGCCCCGCAGAGGTCGCCATGGATGTCGTGGGGGTGAGTTTTCAATTGCTGCTATTCTACCAAATGAACCGTTAACTTGCAGGTTGTCCGCGTGCTCCGCCTCGGTCTGAAGAAACGCGACAACAACGCTTCTCCCATCACTCTGGTCATCATCTGTGACAACAAGAAGAACGCAGTGAAGTCGGAAGTGTGGAAGTCATTCGCGGTCATCTTCAACAAGGAGGACGAGCCCGCGCATTTCCTATCGGTTTACGATGATTCCCAAGACGAGGAAGATGGAGAATCCGAATAATGATCGAAATTATTCCCTTGTCCCTCCTGCGTTCTGTTGTATGTATACTCCCTTTTTAGCATTGAGTATTGTTTTCTTGTAATTAATGAGTTGGATAAAAAAAGTGTCGTTATTATTATTATTTGTCTATTTATTCAGGCGAGAATGTAAGAGTTTCCTGACCCTACACCATACTTGAATCGATAGCCATAACACATTCATTAATAGCCAGGGTCCTTGTATGCTCGCGCGTTATGAGGCCTCGGCATAACCTAACACAGACTGCCATCTGCCTTGACCGCGCCCTTGATTATGAAGTCTCTCTTCACACGAAATATACTCTCAATTCTGTGGGGATGTACAAATGCTGCCCTGACAACTGCTACGCGTATATTTCAAGGTTACCTTTCCACCTCAACAGTTTTAATGTGCACTAATGGCAGGCTCGCGCTCGCGCATTTCCGCGTCAGTCTCGTTCACAACGTGGGTGGCGCACTAACAGAAGATACGATCCGCAAAGCTGTAGCTACCGAAGTACGCAAAAGGTTTGCGAAGCCGAAATGGAACCAGATTAGTTGCTACGGCGCGTTAAGGTCGCGTCGCAGGGAAGATGGTCTGTTCGAAGTTGAGACATACGTTGGCGAAATTGAATGCGCGTGCTTGCCTTACTTCTACGCGGCACTGGGGCTTTCTCGTTATGCGTGAGCATTTTTTTGCCCATATTAGTGTGGAAAACTGTCAAAATTAGAATGGAAACGATATACCGAGAAGCATGGAACATGTCGGAGACGCAGATACGGAGGTACTACGGTAACAACTGCAACGCCCGCTCGCTTGCTCGCGTTTCAATAAAAATTCGCGATATGGGTGAATTTCACCCAGTGGACGCTTCAATAATGGTTCCTCCATCTGAGACCCGAAGGTGAGGTACAATTTCGTTTCCTATTAAAAAAGGGGGGGGGGTTCCGCAGAAATAGATGAATTTAGTCACTTCTTGCGCACTGGTCGAAAAGGGGCTCCTGGCTCGGTATTGAAGCGCCGAATGCTCACTGTACATTTCGGAGCCACAGTACGAGTCCACAAGGTTAGACGCCGAATAAGGGGCGCGGTTACCGAACGAATACGTCAGGCGAGCTCCTTCATGAAATGCGCCTGCTGCATTGCCATGAAGCTCTACGCAGAAGACCGCGTAGAGCTCATGCAGAGAGTCACTGCTCTTCTGGCTGATCATGAGCACGCCAAGAATGACGCACGTAGAGGCGTATACGTGAAGGCCGCTGCCCGCGCGTTAGCAGAAGGACGTCTTGGAGGAAAAAATTACGTTGATATGCGCAACAGTAAGAGCCGTGTGTGCAAGCTCACATCGTTATTCTCTATTAAGAACTGAGAGACGCGCGAAAAGCGGTGCGGGAAGCAGTGGAGGGCCTCGAGCATCAAAATGAAATTGATGACTACGTGGATGTGGGCGGAGATGAAGGTAGAGGCATGGAAGATGCGGACAATGGAGAAGATGGTCAGCGCCTTACGGGACCAATCTCCTCTCTCGATTTCGAAATAAATAATCTCCATCTCGCGTTCTTGGGTTTGCAAGGATCTGGAGGAAATTTTGAAAAATTCTCTGAACTTCAGATGATTCTATAACTCTCTCGGACTACTTGAAGGGCATGAAGGGCAAAGTGAAGAAATTAGCCGATATCGAAAATGTTATGAAAAGATTCCATTACAAATGTATCCAGTGAGTTATCGTCTCTATATTTTTCAATGAAAACGGTAAACGCGCTTTAGATTAGAGCGAGTGCTCGTGTACAGTGCCCAGGAGGCTGCCGCCTCTTGCCCGGAGGAAGTTTGCGCACTAATAATAGATGGGTGCGGTAAAGAGAGAACAAAGGCAGTTTTTTAATGGTCTCCCCCGCTGAAACTTCCGTGATTATAGCTGCCTCATTATCCCAATCGAATAAAGGGAGTCGGAGAGGACCCTAACTTGATTAAATGTCCTCTCGTCGGCGTGCAGGAAGCTGTTCCGGTAGCAGACTCTGCGAGAGGTTCTCATATGGGTGAATCTGATTTCGCGCTTCACACAACTGATTACATAATTGCTTTGGAATGGACTAAAGTGGGAGGCGCCGATTTATACGCGTCGATTCTATTGGATTTCCTCGTAAAGGTGTGTTCAGCAGAAATGTCACCGATGCAAAGTGAAAAATTCAGAAAAATCAAGTCCCGCGCGTTCTTGTATTAATTCTCGACAATGCTCCTGTCAACAAGGGAGAGCCGCTCATGGCCTGGCTCGGTTTGTGAGGTTGAAAGTTCCAATTCTTAATTCAAATTGACAGCGTACATTATGCTCAACACTGAGATTGAAGAGGTTAACGTGTACTACCCCACTACGGGCCATACACACACCTCTCTGGACGCCCATTTCGGGAAAGTGAAGCCCAAAGATGCCACTACGGTTATACTAACCCCTCAAGGTGAGCAGTCTGAAATTCAACCAAGCCAAAAATAAATTATAGACCTGAAGAGGCATCTCGAAAGTTTGCCAAGAGTTCGCGCAATTTTAAATTTCGCGCTCTACTCGTTCGCAGATAAGTTGTCGCTGTACGCGCACTCATACTCTAATAGATTAGACCAGCATCACTATGTTCTTTTCAAGGACAAGACTGGTGGTACAGTCGGTACCGTACGCAAATGTACAATTGCGCATTTAGATATTCGATTCAAGTATTCGCCTCTGATGAGGTACGCAGAGCATCTAACCGCGAGAGTGAGAAATTTGTTCGCGCTTCATCCGTACTTCATGTACATGTCTGATGAGGAAAGAACGAATGGTATCCCTGTTTTCCGGCAGGTTGGTACACGCGCGTTTTCTATGCCCTATTCTCCCGTTTTTAGGACGAAGGTGCGACCGCGGAAGCGTTAGATGATTTGTCAGCGCAATGCAATCCATCTCCATGGGAAATCCCGGATTCGAGAATCTACGAACTAATCAGCCAAATACCCGAGATCCATAGTAAGAGAAGCAAGGCGCGGGAGCAACAGTTGGTGGAGGATCTGAGTGAGTTGGGAACACTCGCGAAACCCGATCATGGTATGAGAATCTTAACAGTATGCATACAACGGTTGGCCATTTCAGATTTCAACCTGGCCGAAATCCTAGCTGAGATCAAGGCGAAGGCTTGCCCGCGCAATCCAGTAATAGATCCAGATGAAGATGGAACGGATATCGTATCCGATCTTATGGATAATGTGAAATTTCGGAAGAGGTATCCCCCACCGCGTATTTAAAAAAAAGCATTGGTATAGGTCACTTCTTGGTGAAACTGAGATTACGAAGGCTGGCGATGTTCAAAAAATTCGCACCGTGACAGCCAGAAAGGTGCTCGAGATTTTGTCGGGCGCTCACCAAGACATTCACACTGATTTTACAAAGCTGGCCAGGAAGAGTTCAAAAAGTGGCGGTATGGAAAAGGGATACAAGGGTATCGTAGAGGAACTGGAGAGGGATCTTGGAATAGGTGAGTTCGCTTCCTCGGTAAACCCCATTTCAATGTTTCCTGCTCAGTCCCAGCGAATGGGCCCAGAAGCAAGCGGTTGATGAGCGCCAGCGCAATGACCGGCCGTACATCCTCTGCAAGTTCATCTCGTGCAGGATCTATGCGTGGGTTTACTTTTTCCCAGTTTTCCGGGCTCCTTATTGAGAGCCAAGCAATTTCCATTTTAGCTCCGCCTGCCGTTCCGCCTGCGCGATTACCCTCGGCTACTCCGAGCCCTATGGTTTCGACAAGGCCTTCTCCGTCTCCGAGCCCATCGCTCGCAAAGAGGGCGAGAAAATCGAAGCAAACTGAGGAGGAGGAGGAAGAAGAAGATGAAACTGAACAGATGGAATACGGCGAGGATGATGACGACGCCATGTCTACGGCCAGCTCTTCGTCCGCTCTCTCTACTCGTTCCGGTAGAGCAAGGAAGCCCGTTAGACGCCATGAGGCCGAGCCGTAGTTCGTGTAAACTTAAGTGCATGCTTTTTTTGTCGTTCATTAATGCTACAATATAGCGATGTTCTTGCGCTATTTCCCTTCATCATTGTTACATTGTAGCGATATTCTAGCGTTATCACCCTCGGAACTTTCCGATAAAACTTTGTTTGATTTATGTCGGTGATATCTTTTTAATTCTGGGTTTGCCGCCCGCAAAAAGTACCGTTATATTTGTGCTATATTACTAAAAGCCAAAACCAAATAATAATAATAATTTTAATAAATAAAATAAGCATTAAAATTTAAAAAGAAAAGTTTAAAAAAGAAAAACGGTAAGAGTGGGAGTACGGTATTGATTGGCGAATGAAGCGCGCCAGCAGAATTAGTTGACGCACATCCTTCGCGCGCTAACACACGTGTCTCTTGCTGCTTTGCCAAATGTTCTTTTTTCTGCTGTTTTTTTGGGTTAATTCTTAGTACTTTTGTGATCCTTAGGCACTTTGCAACTTACTAGACCCGTACATCACACCTCTCACACCGAACTCTGTCTATTGTTCTCAATAACTTCCTTTTTTCAAGGTAGAAGCTTGCGCCCTTCAAGCAGCTTCAAGCCCTCCCCGCTCCCAGCTTGCGCGCTTCTACTATCGACCACCAATTGAAGTGAGTGATGCTGTATTCAGTAGTGTTTTAAATGGCGTTCTGCACTGATCTTGTTTTTTTCAGGATGGTTGCGCCCGATATCACTGTGGGGAATACCGTCGATCTGATTCAGCTTCGCGCCCTTGTGAACAACGGCCACCATGCCGTTATCCCTGGATACCCGTCGACCTCGGCAAAACTCTTTGTACGTTTTGCTTAATTATGAGTGTTTGAGGGTTTCATTATACCATTTTTATTGGTGTTCATTATACCACTTGCTGATTCTGATTTCTGATAATTAGAGACGACGTAAATAATTCAAACTTTCGATTTGCCTAATTCAGGCCCGCACTCTCACTGTGAACACCTCCTTCCAAGGAATAGTCTACGCAGACCTTTCGGTGGTCAAAGGATTCGAGATAGAAGGCCTTGGAGCGGAACCTGGTGAGACGGATGTCTCGGAGATGGACGATTTCGAGATCATGGTGAAGAACGTGCTTCTCACGACGGACGCAAACGCCTTCCAGGTAACATAGCATTACTTGACTATGTTTGCAATATTACGCAATATGCAAAATCGAGCAATTTACCCATAAACACAGCGTGCTACACTCCTCAATCGCAACATCAGATTGGCCCTCATCGTACCGTGCCGCTTGGCAGAGATTCCTCGAGTAAGCTATCTTTTACTTCCGTTTTTAGTTCCCTCCGTATCAATTTTTTTGCAGGCCTGCGTTCTGGTAGAAGACGCACGCAAGATGCGCCCGCAGCCTGCGCGCTTCTCCATTGTGTGGGTGGTTGATCCTGAGGTCGTTGGCGAGGACAATGTCCAGACATTCGTCGATAAGATCAAAGAGCTGGACAAGAGACACCCGGATGATGTTGTTGTCAGATTGGCTTTTAACGTTAAGAAAAAGGCTTAGAGAGAGAATTAATATTACAGTTCTGTCTAACTTCACTCGTATTGTAAGTGTTTGTATGTGTAATGTCCATCTTGTGCTCGCGTTTTTATGTAAATTATACAAACGTCCAAAATGAGCATAAAGAATTAATTTGTACTTCCATTTTGAATATTTCAAGAACAACGGTATTTGAATAATCCGTACAAATTACATGTAAATTGATGACTTAAATAATTTAAATTGAAATTGATGATTTGGCAATTCCTCTCTATCCTTCATTCTACCACATTGACCTCAGACCGAGAGGTCGGCCCGCCCGCGTGCTATGAGTGGGTACTCCAGAAGGAGGGTCATCCTCCAATCTGGCCCTCACTGGTCCGCGCCCTACTCTTCGCACTTCCTCCTGCACTACTCAAGTAAGCCTCAGCAATAAGGCACACGTTCATTTCGTTATAACAAATTATTCGTTAATCTTATTTTTTCCAGATTGGAAAGCTCCACCTCGAGGGCTCGTACTTCATGCCACCTCGCCCAATGATGCCGAATGGGACTGCTTGCGCTCTGACGATCCTCTTCTTCCCGAATTACTAAAGCTGATCGGCGATCTTCCTCTATGGGAGAAAGGAAGCGGACCCATCTACATGAGGTGATATTTATTTGCAAAACATCACTATTGGATGGGAAAAACGAATCGAACTGTGTTTAATGGCTTACTCACTTCAGCAAGCTCGAACAGTGGCTTCGAGTCGCTGATCCCAACATCACGACGAATCCCTACGACATGAACGCCCGCTGGCGTGCTAACTCGATTCGAGAGAAGAGAGATGCTTTCGATAGGCTTCCTATCGTTGATGCGACTCTTCAACCTTTCATCGATCGCTTAGCCTACGAACTGGAGCATCACGACGTTGTCTATGCAGCCCTGCCACCGGGAATCGGCAAATCAACTTCCGTAAGTTTCCTAATTATTGTGGAAATCGGCATATTTGAGATTGCAGCAATGTATTTATCATTTCAGGCGCGTTTAATCACTGAGCTGCTCATCCAGAATACGTTCGTGCATACCAATCGTAAGGCGATGGATAGACCATGCTCGACCTTGACGAAATCAATTCACCTCACCGCTACTCCGTCTGCTGCCGTTTCCACGGCGCAATTCTTGCGCTTTCAAGAAGTAAGTGGTCCCTCTCATTCCTTGAAAGAACTATGATGACTCCCCATATGCCACGTTGATTTCATTTTCTAGGGAGTAAGCGCACCTGCGGTCGTTGGCTATTCCCACCCGCTTATCAATGACCAGGGAGATGTGGACCCGGCCATGACACACGTTGATCATGTGTTTTTGCCGTTCGAACACTCGGAAAGGGTGCGTTGTTGAACAATAGTTGAAATGGGATTAAGTAGTTCGTTCAGTTCCTCACAATTTGCCGTGCCAAGATGGTAATTCTCGACGAGGTGCAGAGTGACTCATCGTCAGCGTATGCGGTAATAGTAGATCAAAAATTAAACAAACTGGAAAATTGCAAATTACAGTGCCTACTCAACACAATGAAAGCGATGTCAGGAGTTCTCGAAACGAGTGAACATACCACAAATGTGCCTCGAAGACGGGTGGATAAATGCTTAGTTCTCACTGGAACGAATACGGATGGATTGGAGCAAGATGTTGGAGCGTAAGTGCATGAATAATAATTTCTCAGTGATAATCTCTGAAAGTTCAGGCTTGTTCGCGCCTTCGGTCTCAAGTATAAAGCAGTCAAATTGCCTCCACTCGACATTGATTGGGCAAGGAGACGCCACTTGGTGTTCAGAAGGTAAGAATGCTGGTCCATTTTAAAATGTAAGAGAAAATCGTCTTCAGTATCATCCATGGAATCAATCACACTCCCAATCACCCGCCCGCGCTTCCGAGAACCGACATCTCTGAAAGTATTGCCAAGCTTTTGCGTTCTTCTGATGGAATTCACACTGACGCTCCTCTTTATGTGGACGACAAAAAGCTCCTTCCCGAAGAAGGAACGCGGAAACCACCAGACCACGTATTGTAAGTTTGTCAATTGGTTCTGAGGGTCCGGGCAGTGCTTTAAGTACAAGGAAGGTCAAAACTGAGACATTACAGGAAACGGCTCATTCATGCGGCTAGCGTGATGATCGAGAAGTTTTCAATGGGAGGCCGCTCTCTCAGAAACGAAATTAGTGCAGATGAGGCCAAAATTCGAAGACTGTCACGCAACTTCTCGCGCTCTGCCATACTCGAACTGGAGAGTACAAAGGCACATTTGTTGAAGATGAAGAAGATCACGCACACTTTCCCGAACATCCTGGTAAGCCTTTGCTTTTTTGGGTCAAGGATTTTCTTGAATATTCGATATCTCATTACCTACTATATTGCAGATTTTCGTGCCATCGACGGGTATGGCAAAGAAAGTGCATAATGGGATCAGATTTCTGGAAGCCAACAGGTTTCAGCCGGATAATTATTCAGAGAGCTACTTTCATCCCTACTCGATTGTGACGTGAGCATGTTTCTGAATGATCAACGAAATTTCAACACTCATGTTCAGGTGCTCGCTTTCTTCGGATATCGAGAAGGAACTGATCAAAGAAAGAAGGGAACTTCCAGAGCTGTTCAATGTTGGTGAGGGCGAGCCGCCCGCGTATTGTGATACGTACCGACAGGGAAGAGTGGTGAGTTGACTTGTGAGTAGGGAGATGATGAAGCAGAGTGCGTCCAATTCAGATAATCATCGTAAATGGATGTGAGACTGGTCTCACCATTCCCGACGTGGGCGGGATCATCGATTCCGGCGTCGAAAGAGTGAAGTGCCCTCCATCGCGAAACGGAGTGTCACGTTACACCTTCAAGATGAGCGACTATGCGCTCATTGACATGCGTGCTGGTACGCTTCTTATCATACTCGTAGCTAGAAATAAGGACAACTTTGCAGGAAGAGGCGGACGCACGCGTAATGTCCACCACGTGTTATGCCTTAGCTCCTTCGGCTACAATCTGTTACTCAACCATAGACGATCTTTGATCGCCGATCAAACTCGAAGAAACAACTTATCGATTGTATGTTTATTTCTTATTCGAAATCTTTCACCTCAATTCAAAAAAGACAGCATCTTTGACTTTGTTGTAGCAATTGTAACTTTGTTATGATAGGTGGACTTTGTGAGAAGAATTTCGGATCCTCGCAATACTCATCTGTCAGTCTACAACACGGGCTGCTGGAATGAGACAATAATTGAGGGGCTAATCGCTGTAAGTGGGCAGCGAATAATCGAATAATTGCCAAAAAATTATAGGGCGTACTCAATGAAGAATCGAACAATCTAAGTAATGATAGAAGGAACATCATTCCGAGTTACTTTCAACAGGTGGCCTCTGGACAGGTGAATATTTCACTAAAAGATTTAACATACCTTTTTTCCCTTCAGTCAACTATAAATGTCGAACTGGCAGAGAGTGCCAGCGCATTCTCGTCAAAATTTCCAACAATGAATCCGGTTATCGCTCAGCAGATGCTGTGTTTCGTTCAAGCTAAGCTTGCGCTTCATGGATTAATCAGGATTGCAATGCTACATGTAAAGACTACGGTAGGTGATCCATTGCAAAACTCATGGTACGTTATGTTCTCGTTCACAGGGACTCATGAAGCCCTCCTCGGGAACGCAGCGATCTGAAGCAGGTACTCGCGCAGAGCACAACAGCCTCGATATTTTCACGAGCGCGATCCGCTCATACTTTCATCGTCGTGGAACGGAGGAGCTGGAAGCCACACGAGTAACGAGACCGTATCGAGGAGACACAATTGCAATCTGCGACTTGCATGCCCAGTTAGTTTGCTTTACATTACGCTTTCACACTTTATGAATCCGAAGACCTATCCAACACTTGCAGGTGCATGAGAGCCGCTAATTGGGACTTCGTGGGCGAAGTACCGTCGATGAATACGATGTTCGCAAATCCCGCCAGCGTTCCTGACGACAACTTCTTCGCTGGAGAATGGTTGCCGTGCGGTAAAGTGGTGAAGAACCAGGATCTCGAGGATCAAATGGTCCCGTCTGAAGGCGAAGATCCCACCCCCTTCCCCTTCCTCTATCGCAGATTGCTGGTGGACGAAGGTGAGACAGTGTTCCTTCTCAGAAGAGAAAAATAAAAGAAACCAAGGCAAAGTCTGGAATTTGCAGAGAGGAGACTTCTCTGGAGTACGGTGAGATTGCTCGCGTTCGACTTGCAGCTCCACGGATACGTCAAAGATGCGAGAGATTTATTCTCGCGTGATTACAACATCTACGTGAACAATTACGAAAAGGATCCATTGCTCACTGCCAAGGGTAGATCGCTGTTCTCCGGTAAGATCCCCTTCCGTTACCCTAGGACTTACGAAATGTCAACTAGAATAGTATTCAACAGAGCTTTTGCAGCTATTGACACCTCTCACTCTTCGCTATACGCAATGTCCGCGTTGTCTGACAAGAATTATTCACGAGGATACTCTAAGCCGAGAGGAGAGTACTTCGGTGAGTTACTTCACTTTGCGAAAATAAAAACCCATTACTAACAAACTTCTTCTTCTCTTCAGAGTACTTCATGACGTCCCAAGTCGATAGGATCGGTCGAACCACTGCTGTACGTCAGAAGGCGCAAATGGAAGTCAAGGCCGAGTCAAAGTGGAGGGTATGTAGAGCATTGAATCTGCTTATTAAGTAACAGTCTACATTCAGATTCCGAAAGAGAATAACTGGTTCCGATTCGACCCGACTTCCACACTTACCAAAGGACCGCCCGCGCGCTTCAAGCAGATGCCGACAAAGGAGAGAGAAGTGGCAATCTCGCTCTGTGATCAACTCTCCGACATGCAGCTTGCGTTCTTTGGGAACGTTAATGGAAGGTATGCCGTATCGAGATTGCATTCATTATCTAGCTTCAAGCTCGGATCATAATAAATATTGCTTTCAGATGGAGAGTTGCCACAGAAGAGGGCCGTGACGACGTCAGCGTATTAGAGATCGAAACGAATGCTAGAAGAAGCTACTACGGGATCAAGCTCGTTGGAGTGAGTTAATTTCATTTGAGTTTCATTTTTATTATTGCCTTCACACTTGCATAATTGCAGCCCACGCCCGCGCTCTCTGCAATCGGCGAATTCCGACTCTGGATGAAGAGCAATTTCCCAACCCATCAATATCTGGTCGACCCATACGGTAACCACGAGCGTGCGATCGAGCGCATCATTGAAGTGTGGGAGAAAGCAGAAGACTATATTCCTCTTCCCCACATTTGCACTCAACACCCGCTCCTCGATTAGAAGTTATTCACTAAACTCCGTTCTCCCCCTCCCTTGTTTCATGTAAATACCCACACTCATCTAATTGTGCGAGAAGGGAAGGGAGACTGAGAAGGGAAGGGAGACTGAGAAGGGAAGGGAGACTGAGAAGGGAAGGGAGACTGAGAAGGGAAGGGAGACTGAGAAGGGAAGGGAGACTGAGAAGGGAAGGGAGACTGAGAAGGGAAGGGAGACTGAGAAGGGAAGGGAGACTGAGAAGGGAAGGGAGACTGAGAAGGGAAGGGAGACTGAGAAGGGAAGGGAGACTGAGAAGGGAAGGGAGACTGAGAAGGGAAGGGAGACTGAGAAGGGAAGGGAGACTGAGAAGGGAAGGGAGACTGAGAAGGGAAGGGAGACTGAGAAGGGAAGGGAGACTGAGAAGGGAAGGGAGACTGAGAAGGGAAGGGAGACTGAGAAGGGAAGGGAGACTGAGAAGGGAAGGGAGACTGAGAAGGGAAGGGAGACTGAGAAGGGAAGGGAGACTGAGAAGGGAAGGGAGACTGAGAAGGGAAGGGAGACTGAGAAGGGAAGGGAGACTGAGAAGGGAAGGGAGACTGAGAAGGGAAGGGAGACTGAGAAGGGAAGGGAGACTGAGAAGGGAAGGGAGACTGAGAAGGGAAGGGAGACTGAGAAGGGAAGGGAGACTGAGAAGGGAAGGGAGACTGAGAAGGGAAGGGAGACTGAGAAGGGAAGGGAGACTGAGAAGGGAAGGGAGACTGAGAAGGGAAGGGAGACTGAGAAGGGAAGGGAGACTGAGAAGGGAAGGGAGACTGAGAAGGGAAGGGAGACTGAGAAGGGAAGGGAGACTGAGAAGGGAAGGGAGACTGAGAAGGGAAGGGAGACTGAGAAGGGAAGGGAGACTGAGAAGGGAAGGGAGACTGAGAAGGGAAGGGAGACTGAGAAGGGAAGGGAGACTGAGAAGGGAAGGGAGACTGAGAAGGGAAGGGAGACTGAATTGGCGCGTTGGACGGCGTTTTTGGGAGAGGGAATGCGGAGGAGTTTAGTTGTTTGGAGCTTCGTGCTTTTCTAGTTCCGTACTAGGCCCCGCCCCTCCCCCTCGCGCTCCTCCCCCTTCCCTCCCTCCCTCTCGTCTTTTGCAATCTTTGGGAAGGAGCGGCGAGCGAGAGAGTGCGAGACTCACACGCTCCCTCGCCCCTCTCCCTACGCTCTCTTACCCGTCTCGGCCAGATCGCTTTTCATTCGTTCTTTCATTCGGTACGATAGATAACTTTAGCCGAGATGGCTGAGATCTATCCTCTGGTGTCCGCCCACAAGTTGGAATCAAGCATTTTCCCACAAGTTGCCTCCAAGCTTGATGGCAACTTGTGGGAAGTACTTGATTCCAACTTGTGGGATCTTGTAAAATGGGAGCAGATTACGGTAGCCTTTTTCTATTATTGAATAATAGTAGCATGAGTACATACAGTAACCAAAGGCCCCACATGGTACGACCATGCGGGGACGGTCACATCCAAAATACGGTACATCTGGAGACCGTAGACATTCAAGCGCACTCGTGCCAGAAGGCAGTCAGAAAAGGGCTGAAAAAGGGACCTTATAGCCTTGGCGTGTGCTGGACGCGGCGGGTATGAAAAAGTGCTTGATTCCAACTTGTGGGAATCGGTCAGGGGTACTGTACTTGATTCCAACTTGGAATCCCAATTCTATTTGATTTCAACTTGTGGGAGGACACCAGAGCTTAGACACCATTTTGGCGGGAATACCATCCCCCCGTTGAATCTAGCTCCATCGTATCATGGTTTTGTCATGCTTTCTCGAGGGTTGATCAATAGATAACTCAAGCGTGTCCTTGTCTCTATGATGCCACAGACGACGGCTTCGGAAATTCCCTAATTCCGTGCCCTTTAGATTGCACATTCACGAGTTATCGATTTCTCAGACGTCTTGGTTTAAAAAATACAACATAGATTTCAATGATCCAATGAAGATGACCCAAAATATTCCTGATGGAAAAAATAGAAGAAATACTTCAATTTTTCTCTCAATGAATGTATTACAAAATCATTATGTCGGTATTTTTAATCTGAAGATTCCCATCGAACTTTTAGCTAAATTTATCCAGTAGAAGTTTTACAAAAAGAAGTGAAACAGAAAACGAGTATGGAAAGGTTCTTAATAAAAAAGGCTTCGAATTCGTACAAACAACAAGTAGATGTTTACAACAACAATGGTGAAGATGAGATAAATATTGTAACAACTGACGAATGTAACTAAACAACGAAAATTGCAAAGGCCATAATTAGCAAAGCACAATAGAGATACAGTAATTCATTGGCTATCATTCATTAGATCTGATCAGAATGAGATGGGAAGATTATAGAGTACTACATATCCCAACAGTACAGTACTTGGAGAGGGATATGAGTACAGTAGTTCGAAGGGTTGTAATTACGAAATTAAAAGAATGATATAGCAGTGCAAAGGTTTTTTTTGTTGTTATGGGAGATACGGTAGTGCGGTGGTTCACTATTTATCGTGGAAGAATACCTCCGGGTCCCACTCGGGATGGGCCACCGAGATGGGCGTCATTCGAGACGAGATCTCATCCAGTGCCTCCAGCAGGGAAGCATCTGAGGAAGATTTACAGTGTGTAGGAGTAATAAGGTTATCCACGTTACAAATGACCAAACCCTTCATATCACTCAATATCGAATCGTCGAATTTCGACGGTCAAACACGTTACTTTTTGTTAATTGAATTAGGCACGTTACGCCGAACCACTGCTGTGCTATATCCCCGCTTGATCATTTGAGTGCGGTGCCCCAAAGAAGAAAATTTTCGAAAATTTGCGGAGCCTCCTAGTTGTCTGAAACTTTTTTTTCACGGAGCCCCCTAACAGACAATTTTCGAAAATTGCGGAGCCGGGACTAGCCCCTCACAATCAGTGCACCGAACCGTTGTCTTTCCCTGCTCTGATTCTCAATCAGTAAGATACTGACAATGAATGAGTCTAAGGCGATTGAAAATCACACATTCTCGTTCGACCGAGGGCAGTTTTAAGACCATTTTATTCCCCGATTTTTAAAAAAAATATGCATGAATAGGCGGGTCTTGCTCACGGTGAGCAGCTCACCCTTTCCCAACGGGATCATCTTCTCGCCCATTCTTCTCCACTGCCTGATCAACTTCTCCGTCGCGTCGCCTGAAATGGCAAATAAGGTCAATCTCCCATTATTGAGTATACTCTGCTACGACTGAGCGATCAACCAGAATAACATTTGCTCTCCCCAATTTTCTATCAGCGCGAACGATCCAGTAGGATTGACAATATACTTCAATATTTCGTTATATTTACATCATACATTTCGAATTTATATACTAACGCCTCACCATTGGCCCTCAGCTCCTCCACCAGTCTCTCCACTCTTCCCTCCACATCGGGCAGGGTAGGGCGGCACTTGGCCGCGATGGCGCGACGCTGCTCGTTGCTGTGGCGATTCTGCAATACGCAGACGCATACAAATATTAGACGAGAATATCTACAAAAACCCTGCGAGACCTCAAAAAATTATTTTAAAACGAACCTATTTTTTTGGATAGTTTTTGACTATTTTATCTACGTGGAACACCTAATTCCCTCTCAAACCCCGCTCATCACAATGATCTACCGTACCTTGAGGAAGACAGTGACCGCTCCGTGAGGGTTCTCCGGCTCCCTGTCCTCATCATCCTCACTCTCCCCCTTCTCCTCATTCCCGCCCTCTTCGTCCTCCTCTTCCATATCCATTCCCTCTCTCGCCCTTTCCTCTCCCTCCTTCACTCTTCTCCTTCCCGCCCCTGCTTTCTTCGACTTGGGCGATGCCTGAAAAAATAACGTGAAAAATGGTACCTATTGTCGCATAATGTCAAGCACAGTGCGTTACTGTACGTTTTGCGTGGGAACAAAATAACACATTTCGACAAAATCCCTTGATAAAAATTAGAATGAGCACAATTTTTGCTGTCGAAGTGATTATCGACCGTAGGGGTAACACTTCAAAAAGCCAAGGGTGCGATTTCACCGGATCACAATCGTTTACCTTGACTGCGTTCACCGATTTCCTGCCGCTGCTTGCTCTGCGTCTCTTCGCAGACACTTCGGGCGAATAAGAATCCTGCGATCATCGAGTTAGGGTGCCAAAAAATAAAAATAAAATATCCCCAACAGTAAAGCCAGCAACTTCAAGCATAGTATGTTTCATATCTGGGGTGTTCAAAATATATTTCGACAGCTCATTTCTCGGTTTCTCTAATAGGCGAGAGACCATTGCGAAATGAAAGTTCGAAAACTTACCGAGTCGTCACTCTCCTCCTCCTTCCCACCCTCTTCCTCCTCCTCTTCCATATCCATTCCCCCACGCGCTCTCTCCCCTTCCTTCATCACTCTTCTCATTCCCGCCCCTCCTTTCATCGAATACTTGGACGATGCCTGAAATCGGAGGACGTCAATAATTTATAAATTGTTTGTGCCAAATTGCTCCGCCCTTTCGCAATTTTAGGACGTGCGGGGAGGGAGGGACACTTCGAGCGGTGATTCAACAAAGGCGTGAATTTCAACGCGGCCTAACCAGAGAGCATAGCTTGGCTGCATTCATCAATTTCCTCACGGAACTTGCTCTGAGTCTCTTCGCAGGGACTTCGGGCGAATCAGGATCCTGCAAGCAATCATCGAGAGTTACTGCGGCAAATGATTCCAGATTAATTTCTTCATGCCATCTATAACACGCGAATGCAATGTAATACCTAAAAAACCTTCTCGCAACTATACGCGACAAATCGAATCAGAGATAGCCAGTTGTTTTCGGCACAACTTTCAAAAAGCGCAAAATACGGAATCCTTAACAAAACTACAATCGTTTTCCTGCACAGATCCACAGATTGCATGCATCCGGTTCCCAATATCGCATTCACTTACCGACTCGGCACGCTGACCTCGAGGCGAGCTGAGGGGAAATTGTTCGGAGGATGCCTGAATGACACTTTTTAAAAGTGTGGCAATATATGATGGTATGAAACTCGTTCCTTGGGAATTTCTAGGATCGAACGTGCACTTTTCAACTGTGCTGAACGATAATGTTCAATTTTACGGTTTTTTTGGGCAATGTGCCGACTGGGAATCCCTCTCCCCCTATCCCTCTTCTCACCTCCTCCTCGTCTTCCTCTTCTTCCATCGACTCCCTCTTGACCACGCGCCTCCCGCCTGCTGCTAGACGAGATGAAATACGTCTCTGAAAAAACCCAATGAATTATTAAAACGCACTCTCTGTTAGAACGCAGGGAAAGGGGGTGATAGTGGCACAACTCCGTCAAAATGATCGCCCCGCGCTCAAACTTCACCAACATGACCACTAGGGACGATATTTACGATTTTTGAACTTTGATCCCAAAAATGTTGATCTTTGATCTTTGAAAAAAAATTCAAGTAACCCTATCATGTTATGAGACACTATCTGAGAGAACTGAGCGATTTCACCTAACAACCGTACATGAAAAAATAGAATATTCTGAAAAAGATGCCCTAGGGGTAACTTTTCGCGTAGAACTCGAAAATCGACCTTAAAAAGTCGTATCTCG
>LS488496.1:149035-164425 GCA_900490705.1 Pristionchus arcanus | reverse complement strand
TCCCCTCCATCATTCTCGTCATCTCCATACTCCAGCGCAGCTCCGTCCACATCACTTTGGGCAGGAAGGCCGAGGTACGGTAGGTCACGGCTGAGAGAGAGAACAATGATTATCAGAGGTAGGATACTAACGTCAATCATCAAAGATCTTGCTACACAACGACGATATGAAACATACTGATCACAGGGGTTAGAAAACAATACCGTACCCCCGTCTGCGTTTCTCGCCAGGACGAAAGTAGTCGAGGGCTGCGCGATCGGGCTCGTCGTCAGCGTGCAGAGGATGTCGACAATCTGGAATGAGGGGGAGGATTACGGTAGTGGTACGGTACTTACAAGGGAACCGCAAAAGTGGGCAGACCTCCCGAGACAATTCGTTGCTGCCACTTGAAAGGGACCCCATAGGGAAGTACAAAACCGCTTTGAGCCGATTGGATATAGGTTTCCTAAGAACCGAAAATCGATTTTGTTTTTGGGGAGAAACTTCGTCGAAATTTTCCCCCTCCTCCCCCAGAATAGTGTTATATTTGGAGAGCGAGGTAGACATGTCTCCGTTGGCGCAGTAGGTAGTGCGCTCGCTTTGGCTTTTGCAGGTTCTGGGTTCGATCCCTACAGGTGGTCGTCACCTTTTGCCGTATTTTTATGGCGTTCACCTTCTTTTTCGATGATCTTGTCACCTAGTTATGATGTGTTTACGTTATTTTGACAATCAATAATGAAAATTTTCTTCTGGCGCCATCACACTTGGCAAATAAGCAGAGATTTTTTGACAATAACAATGGAAATTACATCAACATCTGTGAAGTTTAATCCAAAAACAATCGAAGCAATACGGCTTCTCACAACGGGGACACTTAGTGCAGCTGAGAATCGAGCATTTGTCACATGCATCCATCGATCCGGTGCCAAACATGTAATCCTTCGGGGAATCGAATGGAGCCGGTCTCGAAGTCGTGAAGCCACCCTTGTAGAAACCATATGACACGAATCCCTTGAACCGATCCGATCCCATGCACCAATGCAGCTGGCTCACGAATTTCAGCAGATTGTCTCTTTGCGAGACACGGTAGTCGATCTTCCTAGCCAGGATTATGCTCTTCAGACGCCTCTGAATCCCCTTCAGCTGGTGGTTAAAAGATATGTCAGCAGGCTGACACATCGCTGTTCCACCGGGCGGGATGTTGACGATGAAGAGCTGGCAGTTGGAAGGGGCACACTTGCGAATAGCATCGTGATCCTTAAAGGCGGGCCAAGAGTCCAGGATCAAGAGCAATTTGGGAGGTACAAAACCGGAGAAGAGGACCTCTTTATAGAACTGTATTGCCGACTGCTTGCTCATAATATGGCTTGTGGCTACAGCAATATCAAGGGAGGAATCTCGATAACATCCCTTCTTGGGGAGCTTTCCACCCGGCTCGCCCAACTGCACGAAGATCTTGGGCTTGACGTAACCGTCCATTCCGATTATGGGAAGCAGGGTAATCGATGATGTTGTAGCTCCCACGGACTGGGCAACGCACACGACCTTCTTGACACCTTTTCGAGTAAGGGTTCTCTTTCCGTGAGCCTCCTGCAACAGAAAATGTGAGTTTTGAACGAAGAGACATTGACAATAAGAAAGAAAAGGCAACATAAATCCGAAATACTCACTTTCACCATTCCTGTTTGGTCACAATTCCATACGCAGATATCGGGGTGCTCTTCAACAATTTCGTGGACTTTGGCGCACAAAGCTTCTACCTAAAATAAAATTAATGAGAGATGCTGAACCGGGATACTAATACTCGATGCTGGATAAGACCGATAACGTAAACTACAGTACCTGTTCTTTGATCTTCCCTTCGTCCTTCTTGTTCTTCACGGATACAATCTTCGTGATATGCCTAGACGTGACTCGGTAGTGTTCTTTGAACTTGTTGATCCATCCTTCAGAAGCTGTGAACTTGGGCCAATAATCCTTCTTCTTATTCAATGCAATCGCCATCTCCTTCAAGTTTTCATCGTGGAATTCAGCCCCCGCATCGATTAGTGCGGTCACTTCCTCGTCGAGTGCATCAGCCAGCAGTCTCAGCTGTTCATTTCTATTCGTCGGTTTGTTCCCTGCAATTGTTCTAATAATACACACACATCAAAATGCATCAGGGTGACGGATTGCTAGACGGAATCAAATCCTAACTAGTCACGAAACATTTTTTAAAAAATCGGCGATAGCCTCCGGCGGACCCAATGAAAAAAATACCGAATATATGAAACAACATGCTAATTGTAAATAAACAATAGATAATTTCGCAAGTGGGCTAGTTATAGTCAGGTAAAATGTATTGTAAAAGGGGCTAAGATACCTGTGAGACCAAAGTGAACGAGCGCCCGGAGATCCTTGTCCGTTTTCAGCCATCGGAACTTCTTGTTCATGGACGTGATGCTGCGACAGCCTTCCTTGTCCGCGTTTCGTAGCTTCTGACCGGTACGATAGAAGGCGTACGCCTCATTCATCTGCAAACATACATATAAGAATAAGATTGAATATCTTGACTACAAAAGTAATGCGGAAAAGGAATGAGGAAATTTTAAAAAAGACTCACCATCTCCGTCGTCCAAGTATGTCGAGTGCTCACTGATTTATCGTTCGATTCCTCGTAGTCCCATTCCACATCTTCTTCGAGAGCATCCTCCTTGATTACCTCCACTCGCTCCGACACGGTTAACTCACCCGACTCAGCACCACGCAACATCGCGATAACCCGGTCGCTCCATTTCTTCTCAGAATAGTTGAGGGACTCGCGAGTGACTGGTAGGTCGAGGGAGGGGTCAAGAGTCGAAGCAACCACAGCGGCGACCGCCTTGGCGGAAACAGAGACGAATTCCATCGAGGGATGGGGAAAGGGGAAGAACTAGTAACTGATTGAGTCCTATCAGGGGATCAAGAGAAGGGAAGAGAGGGCAAGGTATCGATCGTTATGAGACACTAGAACGAGAGTCGATTGACTAGGGTAGATCACTTCGCTGATTGTATCCTAATCAGAGTTTCAGGAGGACAGATTACCAAAACCACTACTGTTGTTACATTTTGAATCAACATCAAGATGATTTGACATCCAAATTCATCAAAACTAGGTGACAAGATCATCGAAAAAGAAGGTGAACGCCATAAAAATACGGCAAAAGGTGACGACCACCTGTAGGGATCGAACCCAGAACCTGCAAAAGCCAAAGCGAGCGCACTACCTACTGCGCCAACGGAGACATGTCTACCTCGCTCTCCAAATATAACACTATTCTGGGGGAGGAGGGGGAAAATTTCGACGAAGTTTCTCCCCAAAAACAAAATCGATTTTCGGTTCTTAGGAAACCTATATCCAATCGGCTCAAAGCGGTTTTGTACTTCCCTATGGGGTCCCTTTCAAGTGGCAGCAACGAATTGTCTCGGGAGGTCTGCCCACTTTTGCGGTTCCCTTGTTAAGCGTTGCTCGAAACAAAATTTCCTGATTAGGCAAATCATTTGTATTTTCAATTATTGACTTCAACCAAAATTACTATAGCCACCACATCTTTTTAGATTCATTTTTTTTATTTCACAGGAATAGAAAGCACTCACATTGTACAGCGGCATGTTGACTCTCGTGCGCCACGCGTCTCTGGGCAGCGGAAGAGCAGCCACGTCTGCAATGGAGCACCGTTAATCACGACTATCGAGAAGTAGCGCACTCCTTTACAATTAGATTCTCAGCTTTGTTTCACTACTGCAAGCAGCGTGGAGTCACTCGTTTTTTTTCAGATAAACAAAAAACATTTTTGGGAAGTACAACAATGCAAGAACTAGGCAGAACTGAGTTTCAGATAGTGATCCACTTACCCTGCACCGTTCTGCACTCGCCCTCCTCCGTCTGTTTCAGCAGATCGGCAAAGTGGTAGGAAGAGTCGTTAGCCGGCGAAAGATAGACGTGCACCTGCGATAGATGAGTTCGTTCAACATCCTTGGCATGATCATCAAAAGTACGTGCACCACGTTCATACAATCATAAGTAGAATACGGTCAGTTCAGTGCCAACAATTGACAACAAACAATAGTCAATTTTTTTTCCAGAATTCAGTAAAAACAATAAGAACTTTCCACCCGGAAATATATTTATTTTATGCGAAAAAATCGAACCTCTCGAATCTTGAGCAGTTCCATGATGAAGGCCAGTCCGAGGACCAGCGGGCGGTGCGCCTCGTAGCATCCTTGCGGAAGCGCGAGCACCAGGAGAGAGGGCGCACGGGGCATCTAGGACAGCAGATGATTAGTGATGATTATGGAGCCAGAAATATGAAAGCAACAGCTCCTCTTCCTGTTCCAGTACAAAGAACCACTGAATCTATAATGTCCTGGGTTTGTGCAGATTCCAATGCATTTTATAAATAGCCCCAGCATTAGGAGAGCAAAGTGAGGTGGGCACTTTTTTTTACATCCGTGTCTATAATGTCCTGGGTTTGTGCAGATTCCAATGCATTTTATAAATAGCCCCAGCATTAGGAGAGCAAAGTGAGGTGTGCTTGATGAGCACTGCTTATCTCTGACGGCGATGATCGGTAATGTGCACCGATACGAACCTTTCTGAGCGTGTCGACGAGAGAGGAGACGAGAAAGTCCTCCTTGTCTTCGATCCAGTCGAAGGGAATCACGTAGCGAAAGCAGTACTCGCCTGCAAAGAAGTCACCTCGATTTGCATACACTATAGTTATATGATCATGATTCTCATGTATAGGGTTCTCTATTAGCAAAAATATGTAGATTAACAATAAGGCGTACACAGAATTTATCCCGCTCTGTTTACAAGAGTACGCGGAACGAGGAGACTATTGGAATCATTTTCTAATAAGAGCACCCTTCTCATGAATTATTACAGCATCTAATTTTTTTTACAATATCTAAATACAAGCTTACCGAGTGCGTGGCGCGCCCTCCACACAGCCACACCGCACTTCGTGATGGCACAGTGGCGGCAACGGAATCCACACGAGTACAACTGCGATTTATCGGTAATATAATCAAATCTATGGAATGATCTGGCAGGCAGAGAAACTAAGTGCAGTTGGTTGTAGAACACTAAGTACCAGTTAGCTTTAGAATTGTGCACTAAAACGCCTTAAAAAGTTTGGAAAACAAACCTTGAGCGCTCTCTTGTCCTCAAAGGAGAGGAATAGGATGTCGTTGGGGTGCTCGGAGACAACATCGTCAATATGCGATCGAATTGCGTGGTCGGCGCTGAATGGACATCTATAGAACAATTTGATGGCTTATCAATTTTTAACATAGCTTCATGTGCGAAAAGAATATAGTTAGTCAAATGACAGATTTACTGACTGACGACGCGCCATGAATGACAGAGAAGGTACAAACCTGCGGAACTTCGCTGCTGCGCGGTTTAGCTCGACGACTAGTTTAGCAGAATCAGCTTCGGCGACTTCGGCGGGCTTTTCAGCGGCGCCGCGGACGTAGCATCCTGAGCGGCTCGGACGAGGCATCCTAGTAGAAGTATGCAGAGTTGAAACTATGCAATGTAAATAACGAGAAAGATAAAAAAATAATAATTGTCAGAAAAGTGGAAAAAGGAACAGGAAAATTCAAGAAAAAAATTTGTTACAAAAAGAAAATTCCAAAAAAGTTTGAATATTTTCCTTACCGTAACTTTGGAACTTTCGAACGGAAATTTATTTTTCGATTGAATTACCGTAACCCCATTTTATTTATAGTATGCTCGCTACCTATCAAAAATGAATATCATTCAATGTTTTATTTCAAATATCACCGATTTGCCACTCTCCGGAAGCACGGTAGCACTTGCAAAAACTAGGAAATATAAAACACGGCTCGTTAAAGGTGCTCCGGAAAAGCACGCGACGCATGACCGCGACGCGTCTCAGCCGCGACGCCTTACTCGCTGATCGATTTTCACCAAGCGTTTATTTCTTTGCCTAGCAATTCAGTCTTCGGTCAATACTATTGCCATAGATTCTACAATGAAAACTGAATGCTTCCTCAAAGTAGCTTTGAAGACGATTCAAATAATGAGCTGTTAGAGACAAATTTTGGTCTATTGTGCCTTAAAAGAATATTATCGAGAGGACTACGACACCTGCTAGCGGAAAATTGAATTAAATCCCCAGGAAAATCGAAAAATGAAGTCAAAGTCAAAATTCGTAACTTTGTATGGCGCGAACAACCTTGTAAAACTTTAACAGATCTGTTCAAATTAACGTTACTGACCCACCAGTGACGTCCCCAGTGGTTATTTCACAACTTGTGCTAAATAAAAATACTAAAATTCGTCTAGTTTTCCCGCGAAGTTGAAACGAATAACGAATTCGTCGATTTCTTGTTAAGTAACCTTGACACCCCAAATTTGAACGGAAACGGCGCGCGAAACCACTCGCGCGACGCGGTCTTTTCCGGAGCACTCTGCTTCTTCCATAACGAGCCGTGAAAACTAATTAAAATTTTTTTCCTGGTTCAATAATTTTATTTTCCTATGTCAGGCGCACAGTGGTACCGACTGCCTGGGCTCCATAATATCGAAACATGTTTGTATGAAGAGTGAATAACGAGTGATGTTCAGAATTTAATAAAAAAGTTCATTCGGATGTCTTCTGTCTGTAAACTGCTATTATTCAATTTATTTATCAGGTCAACCAACAATTGTGGATGAAAATATCAACAAATGTGGATGCACCAGTAAATCAGCACCGCTGGTTGCCTGCAGCGCAAGGGGCGAACTCACACGCCGACGGAAATCCAACATTGCAGTTGCCAGCACCCCTGAAAACATCACCATGAAAGTACAGAACGGAGCGAATACGGTAGCACCGCCCTTTCTATCTGTCCGATACTAATCTTATCGTATCTCTGAAATACATTACCAACCCTACGATATCCACCCGATTTCCCAGAGCAACAAGGTCAAAGGCGTTTTCGAATTAGTCACAACTTACCAGAACAATCCCTGTTCAGCTACGTCGACGTATGCACATTTGGACACGGCGGCAGCGCTAGGCTCGTTTACGTCCCAATTCGAGTACGGGTTCGTCGACTGGAATCAAAGATTTTTCTTCATCAGCTTTCCCATTTTTAGGGAAGCTAAGTGAGCATCTCAAGAGATTCGTAAATATTTTTTAGTAGAATTCCCTGCATTTTCCAGAATTTAAAATCAGAAATGTTTGAAATTGGTGCTGCCTTACATTGTCCTCCCATCGCCATGCTCCATCATCCGACTTGGAGTAGCCCATCCAGTAGTAGAACGTCTTCGGCGCCGCGTTGAACATCACTAGAAAAGAATAATCTTTTTTTTGGTATTTTCGGAAGAAAATAAGCCGTCAAAAGATATAAAATCACTTGTTCAGTGGGCTGGGGTTGTGCGTGACAAACAAATCGATGAAGAATGTTCCGAAAGTAATCATAATTGAAAGTTGATCGCTCACACTGCAGTAGGGCGTGTGCCTTGTCCGGATCGTGTACCGACACCAATCTTCCATTTCCGCAGCTCTCCCTCGCCTTGGAGAAGGGAAGAGAAGTAGGTTGTGCGAGCAGACAACCTCCTGTAAGAGATCCGAATCTACTCGCTCGGCTTCCAATTATCTCTCTCTTCTCTCTCTTGCACTATCTCTCAAAGATCGACACCATACAGACACAGATTATGGAAATTCCCGAATCTAATTCGAAATGAAGCTCACCAGATGCCTGAGCAGCAGAGTCGGACCAGGGGCTTCTGTAGGCGGTCTTGCCTGCTCGACAGAAGCAGTTTGCTGAACAATTCATTCTCACGTATTTCTAAGGAATGTTTGCACAAATTGTTGTTGATTGCTTGAGAGCCATCCATTTATATTTTCTACCGTCACACCTCTACACAACAGTTGGATGGAATGCATGGAGCTCGTATCCGTGTAGTAATATCCTTCAGAAGCCAGCGCAATCAACCCGGAAGTTTGCTGTTGACCATTTGCGAAATCTGAACGAAGAAAGTCTTCCTTATTATCATATATGGGCTCACAAATCGTGAATAAACGCTACAGGAAAATGTAGCCTACCATTGACGATGATGACTCCATCCTCTTTGAAGTATTCGATGTTATGCTGCGAATCGTCTTTTCTGAAAGGTATCCATATTCTATGAATAGATGAAGAATTCACTTCTTTACTACTCGTTCTCTCTCAGCGATCGGAATGGCAAGAGATCATGCAAAACGAAGAGATGCATTTTTTCACTCTCACAACCCCAGTTATGTCTACGTACGGATTCCAGGACGAGGCCGTCATGTAGTAGACGACTTGTCTAGTGTTCTCGCGCTTGGGAGAGCTGCTTACGCCCTTGTTCAGCATCGTCTTCGCTTCCAAGTACGCACTGAAGATGATTATCAGTATACTGCTCAAGACGCCTCCTCATTTCACACACTCGCTCGACCGGCAAAGTGGTGAGAGAGTATGCGAAATGAAGAGACGGCGACCCGTATCATGCACTCTAATTTTCAGGTTATCATCGTGAAATGTAAAGGTATAGCTGTATCCACCTCAGTCTGTTCTACAGTCGCATGAGATCGCTTGGTGGGATCGAATCTGTAACATACTCAAAGAGATGCTCATGAACTCACTTTCCGATGTCGATTTTCGATAAGCCCTTCTTGATTTGAACCTTGTCCAGTATCGTATCCGACGTGGTCATGTTCAGATTGTACAGTTCCTGATAGCGATTAGCGTGTGAAATGATGAAAATGACAAATTGAACCTGTGGTTCGTCCGCCATTGCGATTACGCCAACTCGAGTGTAGAACTTAGCGGTCGGGTCCGTGGCAAGACCATTCTCACTAGCAACGAACGATTCGATAAGCGTGCTCGCCTGAGATGATATCGTTTACACCCATTGTCTCCCGTTTGCCCAATGAATTGCCCAGACTTGTTCACAACTTACATCTGCGAGGGACTGCTGGTTCATTGCTTCAGAAGTGTCGAGAACGATGACTACATCCAGCCAGATCTCGTTGGAGCTCCAACCAGAAGGCACGCCACTAATCTTATCAAGTTTGCATGCACAATAGGGATCTGAATGATCCATTTCGCGTGTTAATAAAATAGATCTTGCTCACCATCTTCGAACATTGTCTGCGGCACAGTGGGCTTCGGAAGTTCTGCAATTGGGAAGATTATATAACAAAATACATTGGTTAGAATTTTACTCTAATCTTTTTCATCATCTCGAGTAATCATGGTGAAAAGTAAGAAGAGACAATACTAGAGACTGAGACAAACCACTGAACGACATCTCAACGACGAAGGTGTCTTGCCGATCCCAGAGGTCCTCGGGCCCGACCATGTTCGATTTTTTTGAGGAAATATTCATGCTGGTTATTTAAAAAAAAAAGTATAATCTGTACCTTTAGCTGTCGTTCGAAGGTGAATGCGTAGGTGCCAGTTTCGCGGAACCTGAATAGTATAGCTAATTGTAAGCTGGGTCTGTCGACATTTTCACTACTCACTTTTCTTGCGAAACAATGTTGTAGTCGGCGTCAAACTCCAGCAGTTGAACGAAGCCGTCGAATTGCGGATCGAACGTGCACGGATCACATTTGGCACTTACGGTGAGCTCCTTCCTGAGGATCGATTGGGTAGTTGTTTCGTTTTGCACTAGTCGCCTCCCCCCCAAACCATTCCCTCAACCCAGGGAAAGCTATCTTTGAATGCTGTTCAAATGTTTCGTTGTAAATTCAACACGCCCGGCCACGTACTCCGTCTTGAAGTTCGCGTAATTGTATCCGACCAGATTGAGCTTGTTGTCGCTGCGACCGCTCGCCATCACTGTGATACGATCGGCGAGTGCTGCAAAATTGATCACTTTAGCGATCAATAACAGTCTCTCGGATCATGATACAAACAGTTTTCCGCGACAAATCCCATTGGATACTTCTATTCTAGTCTTACTGACCACTCGGGCCGTAGGTGAGGTCGTTGGGTCGATACTCGAGAGTGAGACGGACGTCTGAGTCAACGGCAATCGTGAACACCGTATCGAACGAGATGATAAAGGGTGAGAGGTCGGCGCAACTGGAAAAATCGTCTTACAATGAAGTGATCCCCTTCTAACTTTTTCATGTACATTGTTTGAAATGGCATGTTATCATCTATCTATGAAGATCGCACTTTAGATCCACTCAATCGGAATTTGGGCACAACACCACATGACTTCATGTAGAATTAAGAGTGGGATTCTTCACCATTTCAGCCTTACTCGTGATAATCGTGCCCGTGACTCTCGTACTCGTGACCCGCAAAATTGCGGGATTCTTGCGGGATTCTCCCCCTCTTATTTCATTTTACTCTGATCAGTCGATCTCGAAGCCATTTGCATTCAAAGAAACAAGGGCGCCGAGAAATTGAGGGAGGGAAAGGAAGGGAAATGAGAGAGGAAAATCCCGCAAGAATCCCGCAATTTTGCGGGATCCCGCACCCTCTTTACATAATCGTCTCGCTCTTGCGGGATTGAAAGAGAGGGAGGGAAGAAAAGAGAAAATGTTCGTCTAATAACGATCCCGATCCCGAACCGGCAACCCTACCCCCTAGCGCAGTCATTCTGACCCCTCTCGCAGGGGGAGCGGCGACGATAAACGCACCATTACCTCCATGACTTGAGGAGAAACCGCTGTTCCTCCTCTCCCACTCCGGCGCCAGTGTAGAAGGTGATATTACCCGTGCCGGTGCACTCCTTCACACGGATATTCATGCCGTGATCCTCGTTCGCTATCAGTTGCTCATCACCGTTAGCGATGACTGTGGAGAGCGTCTGCAAGAGGACTGTCGAGATGAGAAGCGAGTACGAATGTTGAAACGAATTCTTCATTCTGACAACCCTAATCAATATGTGCAATGAGCCTCTCGTTCGTGAGTCATGCTGAAAGCGGGAATGACGGTTTGTATGAGTAGATGGGTGAACATTATGCGGTCGTACGGTTGCCGCTGGGAATACAGTTCTTGCTCGACCTAATTCCCATTTCAATAACCACTACTGTGTTCTGCACGTACGAGATAACAAAGCAAGTGGACACTTGAAAGAAGCAACGAGCTCGTGCCACTCTAGCCTGCCCGAAGTCCATCTCACCTCAATCGGGTAGCTGGCCGAGACGACGTTGATGGTGGGACGGGAGCTGGTGAAGATGAGGGCGGCATCATCGCTGCAGGCGAGCGGATTGGCGAGGTCAGATACGATCCTCCATGTGCCGGTGCCCGGTCGCTCCGCGCACCCGTCCGTCGCAAGTGATTTGAAACTGAAATGAGTGTGCTCTTGTTAGTGGACTACTATGAGTTGCTCTGCATGGTTTTTAGGCAACTACCTCATTAAGGACAGGGGGGTGTAGAGTGAAAAAAGACAATCTAGGCATCTCGTGGGTTGACGGCTCTTCTCTTTATCACGGCTCTTTATAGTCTATTCAATCACACTACGTAACACTTCTTGCCTGCACGAATATCAAACACGCAACTCACCTCGTGGATACGTTGTCAGCCCCGGTAACATTCAGAATTTCGCCATGGACAGCATTGACCTAGTATCAATTAAGCATCATCTCACCTTATACTTGACTTCTTCGCACGAGTACACGTAGGCACGAGCTGTGCCTACTGTGAAGAAGAGAAGGATGGCCAGGGAATCGGCGATGCCCATTCCTGAATAATACTTTGGCAATGGAAAGAATAAGCGAGCGAAAGCAAATGCTGCCCTGCCTTTATCGTTTTTATAGAGCCAATCCCGCTTTCATAATTTTCATCTGCAGCATTATCGTAACGTGTCAGTGTCCCGCCTTACAAGTCACCGAGACAAAAAGAGTGTGAGAGAGCGAGGTGATTGGAGAGAGCATCTAGATTAAATGATGAGATCATCTCTATGGTCGGGAGATAACGGGCCTTAACGCATAACGCATTATGTCACATTATGGGCATTTCCGTTTTGTTCGTGATCTGGAGGAATGTTGCGTAATTGATCAGGAAGCCGTGAGCACGAGAATACCTTTTATTGAGAGCCATAAGCAGTACTGAAAAAAATACAATTGCAGGAGAAAAACTTCTTATCTATGATCAGTTATTATCGATCCACAACTGAATGCATGAACAAGCGAAACATTTTGATTATGATAAATAAGTCATTTTATTTTGCTGCCAATAGACGCATCCTTTTTCTCGAAGAATGAAAGAAATGAACGTCTGACTGTCGGCACAAAAATGAGGAGGCACCTGTTAAAATCAGGAAATTTAGGGAAATAAAATTTAGAATGGTTTTCACATCATTGGTCATTCAGTTAGTGGAAGATCAATCGGATTAGAAAAAAAAAGCGAAATGAGAGAGGAACGCTACCAGAACGGAACCATCGATGAAAGTCCTTGAAAGAAGAACTTTGTTGCTGAACAGAATCTGATGCTCAAGAAGTCCGAACACCACTGAAAATCTTAATTTTTCGCTTTTTATACAGTTGATACTGAAACAAACTGACGTTGTTTGCCTGATAAATTGTGAAGAAGAAATATGAAACAATACTAGTCATAACCAGACCTTGCTCGGAATTATTTCTACAGATTCTCTCAACCGTGCATTATTTGAGTATTCCTCACTTTTGATTTTCTGATAGTTTAATTATCTTTCTACTGCGTATCAGAAATATAGCTAATGCGATATTCACAAGAATTGTAACGCCAAAAATAATTCCAGATTGAATTGTGTAAATGGTGGTAAGGACATGCAAAATTTAATTGATAATGATCCAGCATCTCAAAATCATCTAACTTCGTTGACAGAATTCGTTTTTGAATTTATTATTTGCTCCTTTCCTTTAGTCAACACGACAATGGTAGTAGGAGTGAATGTGCAAATGTCTATGATCTTTATGGTAGGTAAGAGAAGAATGAGGATTAGTGTTGGAATGAACAGCTTGCTGCGGCGGTTCTATTTGAGAATTTGTCATTCGCTCAGATTTTGAAATGAGCATACCTTTTTTGAATTAGGAGAAGTAACAATTCTCAACCTATTCAAAGCGACGAAAAAATCGGAGTGAAGAGAAACGCCGTTTATGAATGCTTCGCATGCTACTGAAATATTGATATTCATCATCAGAATAAAAGTAACTTGCCTAAGATGTTGTACGTGTCACTTCCCTTCATGGACTTGTAAAAATCGAACATGAGTGGAACCGAAAGGAGATCGTTCACGAATAAATACGCATGACACGACATTAAATCCTGAAATGGTTAGCCAAAAGTGTTAAAAAAGGGCAATCCTTCTTTAATAGTGCGCATTTCCTCACGACTCTGACCGGTAAAAGACATGCGAAATAAGTTTAGCTATAATTATGTAATTATCATAACGCACCGACATGCCACTGAGCACGAACAACTTGAATGTATCGTTTCCCGCGAATGGAGGACGAAAAAGGATTTTGAAATAGACAAATAAGGCGAGAAATGTAGTAATAAACAGTAATCGAGAGACGTAGAGAGTTTGGAAAGCATCGAGCATTGTCCAACTTTCTTCCATTAACGCATCCCATTCTTCGTCCGTCGTGTCTTCGGCCATTGGAAATAAACTCAACTGAAAAAAAAGTAGATTTCACACCGAAACCAGCGTAGCCGTAAAGGTAATGACGGGATTCCATATTTCGAAACACTCTATTTTGAGTTGAAGATAATTGCTGCTTTTCGGTGCAACCCTTAGTGGAGTGTGTAAGTTGCTCATAAACCAACGTTAGATAGTAAGCAATTTGATATTGAAATGCATCTGAGTAAATCAATTCGCTCAATCTCATTCTAGCGTGCTTGTTGGCTCACTCGCCCTTTCCAACTTCATTCTCTTGCTTGTCAGACAAAGCGAGATTGCAAGAGATGTAAGGCGCGAGCGCGCTATCACAAAGATCGCGTCTGCTTTTGCTGCCAGTTAAGATATCTATCGATTTCGAGCGTTGAAAACGTTCGAACTAAATGAAAATGCAAGCGAATGCTCCCGAGGTGATGCTCCAGATTCAGAACAATATAAATCCCGACACAAGATCAAAATACACAGCATTCTGCCCCGACAGAGAAGAGGGAGCACTTTACATTCGCATTCGCTCACTTAGCATGAACCGAACTGCAAGGCCTGGGCGGAGGGAGCGACCGCTCTCCCCGCTCATTTTAAATTTTTCGCGCCGGCGAGAAAGATTAAAAAATTAATCCCATTGTTCGCCCTTATCTGGAGATTACCATGGGGGTCAGAATGCTGTGAATAGTAGATGTTTCCATCTCACTATCTTTTTCGTGAGTACTGCCTAACTCTGATCAACTAATCGATCTAGAGATCATTCCGAATGGACTACTGATAGCTTGGCGAGAGATTACTCTCGTTATTTCTTGTGCTTTCTCACCTCTCTGACAGGCAAAAGAGACAGTGATAGAGTGCGCGCATCACAAAGATCTCGTGCGGTTTGCCCCCTCGACCGCCCACAATGATCTCGTCCGCATTCTCTCTCTCGCTACGTAACATTTGCCTCCTCTTATCTCCACCCTCTCCACGCTCTTTATCGACTTGCAAGCGCGCTGAGCGTTAGCGGCTTGGACACCTGTTTCCTATTCTCTAGTTGCTCTCATTCACAATGACCGAGCTACAGGAGCAACTCAAGGTCAGCTTCAAACAATTCAAATTGTTATTTATCACGTGTATCGCGAGAGAATGAAGCAACCCAGGAACTATTTTTTTCAAACTCATTTTAAAAATACGAAAATTTTATAGGAACATATTCTAACGATAAGAATTCGACACATATGGCCAAATTGTCCCAAAGCCGGCTTTTAGGGAATTTCCGGTTCTGAACCCGGCTATAACGTATCTCAGCTCCCAGATGAGCTAGAGACCTGCGGTTTGGCCCAAAAAATTAGAAAAAATATTCTGAACAACTTTTCTACTTTGACAAAAAGTGTATGATGAAAACTAAAAATACTATTCTCAAAAATATGAAAAAAATCGGATAAAATTTTTTGTAGCTTTTTTCTGAGGGTGCATTTTAAAAAATTTTATTGCATTTTTTGATAGTTCTAGGTTGGTAGTTTATAGGAAAAATTGAAAGAGAAAAATCGATTAACCCCCTTTTGGGTTTTCCGTGTCCGAACGTCGAAAATCGTCACTTTTTTCGATTTTTTTCGCAATTCGCCACACGAAATTAATCATAACTCGCTTCAAAATAAATATTTTCTTCCATCCTAAGTTGCAATGGATAGAAGGAAGCTTGATCAACAGTTCCTAATTGAAAACTCATTCCTAGTCAGCGCGCGCATGCGGAGTGGTCGTGCGACCGAAAAAATAGTGTAACTATGGGGATACGGATTTTCACAAAAAGTTATTATATTTTTTTAAAA
>LS488496.1:137125-148182 GCA_900490705.1 Pristionchus arcanus | reverse complement strand
AATTTATCCGATTTTTTTCATATTTTTGAGAATAGTATTTTTAGTTTTCATCATACACTTTTTGTCAAAGTAGAAAAGTTGTTCAGAATATTTTTTCGAATTTTTTGGGCCAAACCGCAGGTCTCTAGCTCATCTGGGAGCTGAGATACGCTATAGCCGGGTTCAGAACCGGAAATTCCCTAAAAGCCGGCTTTGGGATAATTTGACAGGATGTGTCGAATTCTTATCGTTAGGGTATGTTCCCATAAAATTTTGGTATTTTTAAAATGAGTTTGAAAAAAATAGTTCCTAGAGGGCCCACTTTTGCTACATTCTCTCGCGATACCTGTGTTATCTATCTTTCCAATATCTCTGGTAAATTTGTTCTCGGAGTACGCTTTTTTTTACTGTGAAATGGGACGCCACTTTTGATGAGAAAGGAGCGATTATGCTCAAAAAGCACGCCCTAATTGCCTTATTCCTTCCCTCATTCAGAGTATTCACTTCGGCGCTCTCATTGCGCCAGTTATTGCACTGGGCAAGAAGCTGGGCCTATTCGATGCTCTATCTGAACTGGGGAGTGAGCAGTCGCCTACTGATGCAAGGGCAGTTGCTCATCGTGCAGGTTGCAAGGAGAGGTGAGTTTTTTTCAAAAGAAAATCCATTTCCTCTGACATTCATTTTCACTCCGCAGACGACTCGCATCCTGATCTCTTTAGATATGTCAAAGAGTGGCTGAGCGCTCTCGCCTGTGCTCATCTCATCGAGATTACGCCTGATGAGCGATTTTGGATGAGCGACGAGGCAAAACATGTGAGATCTTTCAACCATCCACATAATTTTCATGCCAAAATATCAACCGTGGCGGAAAAAGTTCGGGAAAATCATGCATCCACGTCAATTTTCATTTCAGGAATTCTCCGGCCTCAACAACTTTGAGGTCGCCCGAATGCTGTTCGTACCTGCTTCTGTGAAAGTCTTCGATGACCTCGTCGATGCATTCAAGGTGGACGGACGATTGGGTGAGCATCATTGCCTTGGATAGGTGCTCCAAGCAAGAATATGCTTTCAACGGGTTTCAACGGTTTGCCTCTTGAGCAGGTCTAGGAGGGGGAACATCATCAATCATTTGAATGTGATTGATTGCTGGGATAGGCAAATATGCCATTGGCGCTTTCTACTCCTGCTCAGCTCGAAACTTCTCGTAGGTTTGGACTACTCGCAGTTCGCGGACTTCTACAACGAACAGGATGTGCAGACGAGAGCAAAGCACGAGAAGCACCTCGTCAAGGACTACTTTCCTCTGGTGAGTGACGCGTCTCGTATCCCTCCACATGTTGCATACTCTATTTTTTGTGTGATCGGCGAAGAAGGAGTACAATCACATCCATGTATCTTTGTATAGAGGGAAACAGTGTGAATTGTGAATCGATCTGCCAATCCCTTTAGTAATGTTGCAGATCGGGATGGACTCTGTCCTCTCCCCTGGAGGCCGAGTGCTCGACGTGGGCTGTGGCACCGGATTTCACTCGATGAAAATAGGTAGATCTCAGGCTAGCAACACGTCAACTTTGAGCACTCACATTTTTGAAGAGAAGAAAAGTCGTGTCCTATGAATCCTTTTAGCCACAGCTTTCCCTCACTGTTCCGTGGACGGAGTGGACATCTCCGATGCTGCGATTTCCATTGCGCGAAAGACTGCGGATGAGGAAAAAATAGATAACATTGTAAGCGAACATTGCCGAAAATATAACCACTGAACTTTTGGACGATAAATTCCCTTGCAGGTATTCCACATTGCGGACGCAGGCGCCTTGCCTGCCGATTGGACTGACGCCTTCGACTTCGTAACGATATTCGACGCGTGCCATGACCAGTTGCGACCGGACCTGGTCAGTTCTTTCTGTGTCTTCTCTCACACATGTCAGCACACTCTCGCCACCTGCAATGTTGAAACTGTCACCCGCATTACAAGAGTACTAGTGGCCATTTGCGAGACGCTTTTTTGGCGAAATCGCAGCTCAGAAAAGATTTATTGTTGCAGTGCCTCGCCGAGATCTACCGAGTGCTCAAGCCTGGCGGCGTGTTCGCCATGCTCGAGGTTTGTCCATCTTTGAAATAAATCTCCTCATTTCACGTACTCTCAAACATCTCTGAATACTGAGAGTTTGCGAAATGAAGTCCCACACATTCTGATGAGTGTTTGCCATATTGTTAGCGTCAACTTTGAAGTGTACAACGATGACCCCATTCCAGATGCGCGGAACGTCAAATGTCTTCGATGACTGCCAGAATCTGCCGCACGCCGCTCACGTCTACGCCTCATCGCTCTTCCATTGTCTGCCCGTCGCGAGCAATCGGGGAGGTTGGTGTAGTGCCTGCTGAGGTGCCATCAGTAGTCAGTTAACCTAGAATCTGTGCAACATTTATCAAGCATTGTTCGGAAACAAAAGTTGTTATATCTCGTTCTGAGCATACCATTGCAGACGCGCTGTGTATGGGCGCGATGTGGGGCGAGCGAAGGGCGAGAGCACTGATCGAGGAGGCTGGTTTCAAGAAGGATGATATTCAGGTAATTCATGAAAAGTAGACCTGAGAATTAAAGCCACCAAACGCTGATAATATCAGGTGCTACATCCGTCCTTCTTCCCCATCAACGACGTGTATTTGTGCCGGAAGTGAATGTGTTTTTGACTCAATTACCCGTTTAGTTCTTTGAATGAAGAATTTCCTGGTCCAACTCGAGTAATTGACCGATTTTTGTGGAAAACACACCTCGCGACTGAGGAACCACTGCTCAAACACGGAGATCGATCTGAAATTGTATTGAAAATAGAAGAGTTGCTGTCCGTGATCGTAGTCGAGCATGCATGGAAGCGTCTCGTTGCAGTAGTGGCGAGGATCGGGCAGCATCTTCTGAATAGATCAGAGATAATATCCGATTGGAGAGGCGAGAGAGTATACGAAATGAAGAGAGTCATTTCTTGCCAACTACTTCTAAGACACACGATGACTGACGCTCTCGCCTGTGCGCGTCTCATCGAGATTACGCCAGACGAGCGATTCTGGATGAGCGATGAGGCAAAACATGTGAGATCTTTCAACCATCCATGTAATTTTCATGCCAAAATATCAACACTGGCGGAAAAAGTTCGGAAAATCATGAATGTCAATTGGCATTTCAGGAATTCGCCGGCCTCAACAACTTCGAGGTCGCCCGGATGCTATTCGTACCTGCATCAGTGAAGGTCTTCGATGACCTCGTCGATGCATTCAAAGTCGACGGACGATTGGGTGAGCATCATTGCCTTGGATAGGTGCTCCAAGCAAGCAAATGCTTTCAACGGATGCTTGTCTGTTGAGCAGGTCTAGGAGGGAGAACCTCATCAATTATTTGCATGGATTCCGCTAGTTTCGGACAGACACAAGTTTTATTGGATCGTTATACTCCTACTCATTGTCAGATGGAAACGGTGTTTCTCGCAGGCCTGGACTACTCGCAGTTCGCGGATTTTTACAACGAACAGGATGTGCAGACGAGGGCCAAACACGAGAAACACCTTGTCAAGGACTATTTTCCTCTGGTGAGCGTCTAGTGATTACAATTCGCCATGCGCCTCACTGTGCATACTCTCTCGACAGGCACAAGATCTGTTTTGAAATGATTGAAATGATATTCTCATCCTCATCGAACTTTAGAGGATTTCTGCCATCGTTTGGTCGAAGAATAACTAATAGAATAGTGATTAGTTCTGAAAATATCTTGACTACGGTTGCAGATCGGGATGAACTCCGTGCTCTCCACTGGAGGCCGAGTGCTTGACGTGGGCTGCGGCACCGGATTTCACTCCATGAAAATGGGCAAGGGCTCTTCCTTACATAATTTAGATTGTGTTGAACCTGTTCAATCCATGTGGACAGTGTACGTGGAGCGAGGTCGTAATCATGACTAGAGATGGGAATCCAAGAGGCAAGAGGGGCGAATGTATGCAAAGTGAGCCGCGCTCTTGTACAAGAGTGAAAGGGAATGGCCACTCTTGTACAAGAGTGAGCGCTCTTGCACAAGAGTGAAGACTCTTCTTTACAAAACGAGGGCGGGCTAATTTCCTATTGATTTTGGCACTTAGCTACAAAGAGAAAAGTTGTAGATCTGAGTCCGTTCTTTCCGATGAACTGGTCAAAAAGTTTGTGTGACGTGGTCTAGCCAAGGAACGTCGGTTTGTGGCAATTTTTAGAACGGGGCATCTAACACTGTGGAAGAAAAGGTTGGTAATCAGCATAAAAGATGATTCTCGATAAGTACTTAGTATTTAGGAACATTCCCAGTCCTTACTGTGAAAGAAGGGGACACTTTCATAGCCAACAAACCTTAAATGCTCTTAGTTGGCTATTAGATTGGTCTGTTCTAGCAGCACATTTGTCATATTTTGTACTAACTCAGCTCTACAACTATCCTAGAGATACCTAAGTGCTAAGACCCGCAGGTAATGCACAAATTCTCAATTTCAAGACGGGAAACCGGGCCTGTAGGAGAAGAGTATTCTCATGGAAAACATAATCCGATCATACCAGAATTAGGTGTACGCTGATAATAAAGTGAAATCCGAGCTAATTCGCATCAAACCCGGTTAAAAACAGACAAAAACGGCCCAATTCGGAATCTACTCTTGTACAAGACCTCTCACTCTTGTACAAGAGTTAATCCCTCCCCCTCACCCTTGCTTCCCTCTCATTCCTCGCCGCGCAGAGCAGCGCCTCTTGCTTTCCCTCTTGCTTTCCCATCCCTAATCATGACCTTGCAGCAACAGCTTTCCCGCACTGTTCCGTCGACGGAGTGGACATCTCAGATGCTGCCATTGCTATTGCGCGAAAGACTGCGGATGAGGAAAAAATAGATAACATTGTAAGCGAACATTGCCGAAAATATAACCACTGAACTTTTGGACGATAAATTCCCTTGCAGGTATTCCACATTGCGGACGCAGGCGCCTTGCCTGCCGATTGGACTGACGCCTTCGACTTCGTCACGATATTCGACGCGTGCCATGACCAGTTGCGACCGGACCTGGTCAGTTCTTTCTGTGTCTTCTCTCACACATGTCAGCACACTCTCGCCACCTGCAATGTTGAAACTGTCACCCGCATTACAAGAGTACTAGTGGCCATTTGCGAGACGCTTTTTTGGCGAAATCGCAGCTCAGAAAAGATTTATTGTTGCAGTGCCTCGCCGAGATCTACCGCGTGCTCAAGCCCGGCGGCGTGTTCGCCATGCTCGAGGTTTGTCGGACATTACTCTCCTCAATTTACACATTCTCTCGCTTCTCTGACCTGTGAGAAAGTGTGCGAAATTAAGATACCACTAGTCCCGCACGTGCTTACAAACGTCTGCCATATTGTTGCCGTCATTTTTGAAGTAGGACTATGATCTCATTCCAGATGCGCGGTACGTCAAATGTCTTCGATGACTGCCAGAATCTGCCACACGCCGCTCACGTCTACGCCTCTTCGCTCTTTCACTGTCTGCCCGTCGCGAGTAATAGGGGAGGTTGGTGAAGAACAGTGATAAGCAAATGCACTTACTCCATCGTCGCTTGTTTTGCCTGATGAGAGAGCATTTGAAAAGAGAGATGTGGGGGCCGAGTTGCCAATATCCCTCATGACTTTATGTTCCATTACAGATGCGCTTTGCATGGGCGCAATGTGGGGCGAGCGGAGGGCGAGGGCACTGATTGAGCAGGCAGGATTCAAGAAGGACGATATTCAGGTAATTCATGAAAAATAGACCTGAGAATTAAAGCCACCACTTTAACGCTGATAATATCAGGTGCTACATCCGTCCTTCTTCCCCATCAACGACGTGTATTTGTGCCGGAAGTGAATGTGTTTCCTAATTACTCGTTTAGTTCTTTGAATGAAGTATTTCCTGGACCAATTTGAGTAATTGACGAGCGCTTTATCAAAGAGATCGATTCGGGTATCCCGGAGTTTACAGCTAGTCAGCGAGAAATTTACCTGATGAAATATAAAGTGAACTACGCATATTCATGATTTCACCGCACTTCGTTCAGATTTTGAGGTTGGTCAAGGACAATTCTCAGACAAATTTTCTATTTTTTTCAGTCACTCACAATCACTGTCTACGCTATCCACTTGGTCAGCTTGTTCGACGAATACTTGACTGTTGTTCAAGACTGAATTTCAGTTCTCGTTCGCAGGACTCCTCATAGGCCTAACTTGTGTGTTGACGCGCATAGGCCAAACATCAAAAGCATTTCAAGACTGATAGATCACTAGATTGGCCTGCGCACCCAGCCCTTTCTCGAGAAGCGATGTGTGAAACAACACTAGAGAGCATTCAAGTGGTCATCGATTGTGAAAAACCATGCCTTGTATGATCAAAGAACAAGGAAGGGACAAGCGACAAACTAACGAGATATTTTTGGGAAGAAACTTTTGCACCAGCCTGATATTTGTTGTTGTTGTTTGCATCATTGCATTTGTTTCCGTGAGAGCGGCATTCCAGCGGGTGAGGCAGTCTGACACTATGGCCTTACAATTAGAGTATTATCCGCTGTTTTTTTGTTGTTTTGGCGGAGGTATTTGTGTTCTCAAAAGAATGTGACATCACAGCTCACCATCCCTTTGGTGCATGTGCTGGCAATGAACATCATTTGAAATTGTTTATCTTTTTCAATCACTATTCCGTTCGAAGTGCTCCTTGAATAGGTTCATCAGTCGGTACAACTGCAGGTCTTGCATCATCAACGAGGCATGATTCTGATCGGAATTTTACAATTATTTGGGGGGGGGGGGTTAGCAGGTTGTAATATGGGATTCTAGACCATCTCTCGAACAGTATACGAAATAATAGGATCTGGCTAGTTTACCTGCATATTCACCAGCATGCAATGCAGATGGCCAATCCTGACCGCGTAGTCGAGCGTTCCTCGTTGCGCATAGTACGCGTGCAAATCTCGCATGATCATTTCTCGATTTCGCATCGCTATCGCCAGCATTTTCTCGTTCATTGTAGAGATTTCTAAAATAAAAGAAACCTCCATCAACTAGCGAAAATGCGAACCGTTGCTCCAAAAAGCGAGTCCGAGCATCGCGAGGAACTCATGGCCCGTTGGCTTGACCCTTTTGAAGCTTTGCCGGACGCTCTTCCCCGACATATCGAATCGTTTCTTCGATTCGCTGAAATCAATTTTCTACTATCGAATAAGGTGCGCATACCTGATTATCGTTGCCTTATCGATATTGTCAGGACAGGCGTCGAAGAACCGCTCCAGCTTTGACATGCGGAGAAAAGTTGTGTAGCCCAGGCATCGACTGAAACAAGCAATACTTGAGCTTTGAAGTTCACCACATCACAAATCATGTGAAACAACTAACACATTATCATCATTGGGAAAGTAATGCAAAGATCGATACGAAATGTCGAGCGTATTCATTGCGCCTTTAGCTGCCTCCACGATGAATTCCTTAGAAATATTAAAAATAATAAAAAATAAATTAAAAAAATAACTGCAAATATTTAACTACCCACTTTGCTATCGTCATCAAGTGTGCGGAAATCGTCGAAAGCGTGATTGGCAAACACCTTTATTGATTGTCTCCAGATTTTCATGTGATCAATGATTGTAGAATAGCAGGCAGGGACAAAAACCTGCAAAGAAAACAAAAACAGATAAAAAATAATGTGGAAATCGCACCATATTGCCCACTCGGACTTCCGAATCGACCTCCGTTCTCGTTGCGAGCTCGCCCGCATTGCGAATAACACACATCAGACTGAAGAATACAATAGAAATCCTGGAGATTCCCTGTTTCCTCACCTGTATCCCTTTCGTAATCGGTCTAGCACAGGCGTACAGCTGTCGGACGGGTCAGCCTTGTAGAAACTGAATGAGAAAGTTTATTTGACACCACGGATACGAGATCTCTATGCGCTCTCTCTCGTCTATCAGATGCCGAAGGCCAAACATTTTTCGCGATAAACTAAACGTCTCTGGCGCTATCAGAGGAGTTTATAGATAACACCTCTCCCTACGCAAGTGACATCGTCTCAAACGCATTCAATATGAGATACGTGTTTTGACATCGCAAGAGAATACCTGTCGTGATTGATGAATGGCGTGGGATCTTCTTCGTGTTTTTGTTCAGTTTGAGTGGTCTGAAAAGCTGTGAAATGAGCACATTTAGATTAGCATTACTCACACGACTTTCAGAGGTTCCAGCTGCTGCTTGAAGAATTTCATCAAATCTCGTGAATCGGCAAAGTCGACAGGTTGTCTTCGAGTCTAGGAATCGTCATTTTGGATTTTCAATAATTCTGTTCGAAATAACTCACTCATTTGTAGGCATTCTCCCTCGCCTCCTTTGCATTTCAGCGGCCGTTTCGCTTCTGCAATTCGCCTGAAAAGGAATGTTTATTCGCCTGGCAATCGGTGATTCGATACTTTATGCCCCTCCAATAGGGAAGTAATTGAATGTGGAAGTTGAGCAGCCTAAACAATCCAACTTACTTGTAAAAGACAGCACACGCTCGGCACGAGTTCACTCCCAAATGCGCGTGTTTGATTGGATCCGAGCAGATCAGACATTCCATTTAGCCGAGAAAAATAAGTGAAAATTTGTTTTATAAAAAAATTGTTTTTTCATCAAGAATGATACAATCTGCTATTTACAACTACACGCGCGACCAACACATGCAATAACGATAAATCACATGAAACTGCAGATAATCAATCATTGACAATGAAACAGTGCCCCTAGTCGGTCGGTTAGTTACACCAGCACCATTCCCGTTGTTCTCACTTTCCTTCTCTGCCCGTCTCTTCCCGTCTCTCTCTCTCTTTTTCATCACAAATACGGATCAGAGAAGGGACGGGAGCGAAAGAGGGGAAAGAGAGCAAGAGGGAGAGGTGGCGAAGGCCAATGAAACACATCAAAGCAGGTGAGTCAGTGATGTTCACACGTTTCTCCAAATAGAAAGTACATACAGATGATAATTGTCCAGCGCTCATGGATACTCTTTACGGATGATCGTGATCGTCCCGCAGTATGGAAGTCATGAAGTGAATTCTTTCCCTCTCTCTTCGAATAATTGTGGTGGGTATTTTGGGAAGCTCTTCGCAGAAAGAAGTAATGAATTTATTGGAAAACCGGACACACGACCGGTGATCGTCTTATTTTCTAGGTGACTGTGATGAACCAAAAATTCTGGATCTCCGTTGGTTAGCCAAGCGAAGTTTCAACTTTATTTTTTTTCTAAACTGTATATTTATAATTAGAAAGCTTATGATTATTTGAATGAGGAAGTCGGAGTACGATTTTTTTACTATCCTATACAGCGAACATTTCCGAGATCGTTCGTAGTTTGACACTGCCACTTCAGTTACGGTCCGATTTCCGGGAGTTTCTTCACCAGTGTCATCGTAAACAATTCGGACAGTTTGGTCAAATACTGTCAACACTATAACGTTAAATTTCACAGGAAAATGTTCCCGTGTCTCCCTACTCTATCTACAATCTCTCTTGCGGATGCCGCTGCCAAAATAGAGGTTTGCTCATCTGTCTGGCGCGTTTGACGTATTTAACGAAATCGGACAGACATTCCTTTTAGTAAAATCAAATCCGATAGAATTGCACTCCGGTCTCCTCGCTCGGCTGCTCGGTGAGGCTATTTTAATTTTTTTATATCTTAAAATTTTGAAAATATGTAAAAAATACGCACCGCTGACAAATGAGTTTATCTTGACGCAGCCTGCACAACTCTTCCACGCCAAGCTCACAATTTCCATCGTCCACTATGCGATTTCCTTGCAGGTGTCCCTTTACTGGATTTGCCTGCTACACTCATCCCACTCATCCCGGTCAGCCTTCCCCAATACTGCAGCGTCGAATACGTTTGTTGAATCTTGCTAAGGGATCTGGCCAAGATGCGAACGGCGCAATGGGCGAGCAGTAAATGGATGATGGCGAATTGCGGAGACACTATTACTCCAGTTATTACAATGCTTGACGCGATAAACACTTCATAATTTCAACGTTTATTCTTTTCCTAAGCGGTACGCAAAAAGTGAAGAGTACTTGAAAAAAATTACTTGTGTTTTTTGAACAACATAATTCACACGATAAATCAAACTAATAATCAAAATGCTTCGGCGCTTCAAGTGTTAGAGTGATATGATCAAGAAAGATACAATGGTAAAAATTTTTCTCAAACACTCAAGAGTGGACCTGCGATGTCACACTTAGGTGATCGTTCTCACAGCGGAAGTACTTACCGATGGCGAATTCGAGGTTGGAATGAAGATATTCTTTATGAAGCTCCGATGATTTGACGTCATTACGAGGATAATGAAGGCGTTTAGGACCGGATGAAAGGAGGAGAACGGGATGAAGCTGAAATTGTCAATTGTTTACGTATGGAATCATACAGAGCTGCTGAAGTGTCATATCACAGGTATCGCGAGAGAACGAAGCAACGCGAGAACAACTTGCAAAAAAATTGTCTAATTTCAACCAAACTGTGATAGTGTAATACCACAAAGGCCTTATTTCGAAAAATAATAGTCATTTGTCCCGTAACCGGTTTTTAGGAAATATCCGGCCTTAGAGCCGGCTTTGACGTATCTCAGCTCTCCGATAAGATAGAAAGTCGTTCTTTGGACCAAAAAATGCGGAAAATTTTTCCGAATAATTCGTAGACTTTGAGCTAAGCTCAACTCTCCGATATAAAAAAGTTGTGATCGAAAAACCATTTCCTATCTCGTTTGAAAAATTATCTCGCTATCACCCATACGACTTGCAGGGATTTTTATTGTAGAAAATGTAAGAAGTAGTCCATGTACATCTAGGAATAAAATTTGGGGAGAATCGAAGATAGGTGAATTTTGCTACATCTCATCAAAGGTGTCAATATCGCAGAATTTATAGATTTGCGGCAACGCAACTATCGGTAATTTATCGTTATATTAGCAAATTGTGCTCAAAAAGAATTTTTCCGTCATTTAACATTGTTTTATTGCCAAAGGGCTCGAATCCTCAAGAGTGATATTTTTGACCCATGA
>LS488496.1:105028-124872 GCA_900490705.1 Pristionchus arcanus | reverse complement strand
TGATTTTTTGCACATAAGAGGTCACTAACATAACGCAAAAAGAATTTCATCCCTAACTTATTCGGTTGCCGAGATATGAATATCACGTTTTTGGCCAAATTGCGACTTTCGCGCGCACCTGGCGGCACGCGTAGGAAGCTAGAGGGGCTAAGTAATGTAGTTTTGTAAACAAGGGGTCGACACTCTCCTGTGACCGTAGTATGGAGGTCTGACTCTAATATCCTGGAGGATGTCCGGTCCATGCTGAATTTTTATGGAGAAGGTCTCTTAATCCGGTTGTTTTCTATCGGAAAAAGATCGCCAGCATGGTAAAGGTTGGTCAGGCGCTCACTGCTTACATTGAGCCAGGTTTAGCTTCAATCGATGGTGTCAAGACTTTTTTTAAAGCTTTGAATAATTTCGATTGATATGAACCATGTGGAATATATATTTTCATCGAATCAACACATAGAAGCGAGTGAGTTAGTGATTGCAAACAGATCATCAATGTAAAGCAGAGTACCAGCAATACGATAGAGAGAGAGAGAGAGATAGTGAGTCATACAATAACAGTTTCTGAGGGATAAAGATAAAGCACGGTGGTGACTTTGGGGGATAATATCCGAAGTAGAGCTCAGGAACTCGAATGGTCACATTCAGAGGAATCTCAATGAACGAGGTAGAAAGCTAAGTAACAAGTACTGGGTTGCAAATGAGATGAAGACAAGGAGAGATTATGAGGGCCGGAATAAAGGAGTCGGAATTTGAGAGCCGGATCCGGATCCGGAAATCACTCAATCTGCGCCACCGGCATAAGGTCATCGTCTTCGACCAATTTTCCGCCGACGCCGAGAAAATCGTCCAAGCTCAGCTCCTTGCCGCTCGTTATCTCAGGCATGGCGATGTCTGAAGTAATTGATTGCCTTGTGTCGGACACATATTCGAGGACACACCTTAGCACCACACCTACTACTCTCATCGTGCTCGAACGATAGCGCTCATTGTATGAAGCAATCGTTCATTTATTTCCATTCCATTTTCCTCTCCAACCCTCCCCACTCACAATCACAATAAATGTGCGGATAAACATTATTATTCCTCGACATTGGCCCACCTGTATTCGTGGCGTTCATCGTCTCCTCTCCCTCAGTCTGCGGCATCGCCGTTGCTAACGCGAGCAGATCGTTGATGTTGATGTTCACCAGTTGCTTCAAGCCGCCATTGGCGAGGGCGCCCTGCGGAAGGCCGAGGGCGATCTCGCTCTCGCGCTCGGATATTCGTTGGACGAGCTGAAATTACGGCATTGTAAAAATATTGGAAATGTCGTTTTTTTCTAATCACTTCATGCACATGAGCTTTTGCGACGTATATGGACATGTGCTTCTAGTGATTACAAATCGGCACGCGCCTCGCATCGATTTACATAGCCTATTTGAACGACGAGACAACATTAAAAATGAGCCGGGCGCGTGGCGAGCTGTCATCGCGAGTACTAACAGAATTTTCCATGCGGTCCTATTCTCACAGAAGTTGAAAAAGGACCTAAACGCTCACCTTTTGCGCCCATGACATCTTCAGGTCGATATGCCCTCCGTTCTCCTTCAGCTTCGTGGGCGAGTGGTTTGCGATGTAGGCGCGAGCCATCTCCAGAGCGACTTCTGGCCGCAGATTTTGCAGCTGGGGATTGTCAGCTTTGGCCTGAAATCTCGCATTGGAAGTTCATGCGAGTTTGTTCACACGAGAATTTCTGCCTTTTGTTTTGAAAGTCTTATCTGGAAGATGTTTACTCACGTACTCATTAATCTCGATAATCACGATAATGAGAACTACAAACTCAAGACTTCTTCTATCAACATTTGCTCGAGTGCTCTGTTTTCCATTGAAACACGCGAATTTCACTCATAATATTTGTCTGGATAATTAGAGTTTCGTAAATTCTCAGAGCGTTTTCCTCAATGAATATTTTTCGAAATGTTCCATGAAATAGCATGATAACATTATAGGCATTCCCTATAATTCGTTTGTGTTCTAAAACTAATTTTGTAAATCCCACCTTGATCATGAACTCCATCAGATCCGCATCCAGTTTGTCGCCGATCATCTTCGGCCGTCCTCGCTGGCGAATGTCCGGCGAGGGTCCGAGCATGCTCAAATCGACCATCGGAGATTGCTAAATGAGGATAAATAAATATAGATTGGGACGTGAGATTTCCATCGATTCCCCAGTCAAAAATTCTCTGATCTTCCATAACAATTAGGCCTTGGAGGTTTCCTTCCAATTTCATGATAAGCTAAGATTTGAACGCGAATTCTGCGAAAACGAGATGAGTTTCAGTGCAAAGTCATCGGTTGCGTTCAATCTAGGCTATGAAGTACGATGAATGAATGCTAGAGATTTCAATAATCCTCACCCCATCGCCGCCTTCCGTCTTCTGCAGGACGGCCGCACCGAGTACGGCCGCTGTTGCGTCGATGTGCTTTGCCTTCGCGAGCTTCCGGTGGTAGTAGGCGGCGACGGACGGCGGGATGTCGAATTTGCGGGCTGCATTGAAGTTTATGAAGTTTCACATCGGCCTTTTTAACATTCATCGTCCATTGCTGCATGTTGTTACGTTTTCTATTCGAATATTGACAGAAACTGTAGAATAATTAATAATCAAAGTGACGCGAACCTGCATTCGCTGCTCCATGCACCGCAGCGTACTCGGCCACTTGGATCTTCATCTCGGGCGTGCAGTGCTTGGATTTGCGGCCGCCGTGAGGATTGTCTGCAATGAGAATAGTTGAGCTATTCGTTGAATTTCCACTCTTTGATAAAGATCGTAGCGGCGATAAAAAGAAAACTAAACTTTGGTGCGAATACTTTAATTTCACGCACCTTAGCCATCAACCTTCAGAATCAGCTTTCGCAATTTTATACAGTTCTTTCAAAATCGACGTTTCACAGATTTTCGAATTAGTTTCACGTACGTCAGGATTCAAATGAGTTTCTCAAACTTTTGCCGCCTCAATCTGCGAAGACTTTCGAAAGGATTGCATGTTTAGTAACATTTTGCTCGCCATTATTTCGAGATAAATTCCTGTTCACATGAGTTTCACCAAATTTCGTCGCCTCACCTAACGCGAGCACTAACGCAAGAATGAATTCCAAACCAACTTTCCGCTCCCCAACCTGCGTAGAGGTTGGCCGTGTTCGGAGTTGTCTGCAGGACGGCGGCGAGGTTGGGCGTGAGGGGCGTGCCGTTAGGCATCTGATGACCGTTGACGGCGGGAGTACCGTTGGTGTGAGGGATATCCTTGATCTGGAATACTCTTATTGTATTGCTTGTACCTTCTCATTTACACGTTTCTCCTAGCTTTTAGTGCTCACAATAAATTAGAATAGAATAGCAATCAAGCGGCACCTAATATTTCCGAATGTGTTTCACCTGCCGAAGTGCGATCTCTAATCTTTACGGCAAATTATTCTAGTTCAGATTCGAGTCTCAAAACGATTCTCACCTCATCGCCAGAGCTTGAGCCGTTCTCGCTGGGCGCCGACTGTTTGATCACCGGTGCAGCCACCGGCCTTGCAGCAGCTGCAGCAGCGCCATTCATCAAGCATGCAGCCCGGGCGTGCTGCAGGTGAGGCTGCAGAGAGAATCCCTGCAGGAACTGCGGACCGATTTCGCCACACGTCGCGCAGGGGCACGGAGGAGCGGCCAGCTTGGCAGCGATCGCGCTCATCTGAAATAACCTTCATCTGTGAATAATTCAGTTCCACCAACGTTCGCACCGGTGAAGATTCGCATCATGTTGGGTGCTTGAAACATAATCGAATCTCAGCCAATTAATAGAGGTCTCAATCTGGTTGCCATGGGACTTTTCTATTGTATACCCTCATTTAGTGTTAGTGCCCGAGTCTCGTTAGCTAATATTCACCAAATGTCTCCCTCGTATTCCAATCGACATTTACTTGTCGAGGAAACACACTTTCATGTGAAAGTGGCTCGTGTTATCAGTATTGAAAGGAAAAGAGGGAATAAAATTGTAGTCGTCGGCCGAAAATTGTGAGTGGGAAAGACACTTATTGTTTGCTATAGCAAAAATCGATGGATTGATTGAGAGTTAATGGCTCTATTACGCACGATTTGGAAAGCTGACAGACTTGGAAGCCGGGCATTCATGATCTATTCCCTTTGATCTCTTGGACATCCTTTTGACTTTGACATCCATAAGGATATCCAAATGGGGTCCTGTCAAACTCTGATGGGAGAAGAAAGGGCATTGAGCCCCACATGCTAAGAATGGTCTAGAAGCCCCATCCTTCTTGAATATGACTTTCATATACCTGATGGGAGAGGAAGGTGAACTGCTTCTTCAAGTCTTCCACCTGCGCGACCAGTGCCGGATCTACTGGATCGTCCTCCATCTCCAGAGCCTGAAATTGAAATTGAAGGCTTGACATACGGGACATCGTCCCTTTTTTCGAAACGCTTTCTCGCTCGATCGAGCTAGAGAGAGAATGCGTGAAATGGAGAGACGATGCCGTTGTGGGAAAAAATCTACATAACGAATGATGTTTAATAAGAGACGTGTTTTAACAAGACACTACAAAATGCAACGAAGTGAACGAGTCTAGCAAGGGTTTTACCACGAGAAATGATTCATGGAATGAGTAATGAAATTCACATAAAGATCATCTATTGGTACTTACGGAGGGGGTAACGCAAATGTCAGAGATCGAATGGAATAGGACAGAGTCAGAGTGAGAGTTAGGAGAATGTGTGTTTGCTCGTCTCGGCCGTGTCATTTGCTTTCCACCTCTCTCTCTCTTACTCGGGTCACTTCTGCTGACCTGAGGAGGAGGGAGGGGATTGAGGCAGAGGAGAGAGAAGGGGCATCTGACCCCTGGCCCGGCTATCTCTTGGCGCGCGAAGCGGGTGTGTAAATTGGGAGGGTGGATGACCTAGACGATCTGGCCTGATCTCACATTTGAGAAGGAGAAATATGCGGTGCAGGCGAAAAATAGTTTTCATGGTCCGGAGCCGCGAAATGTTCATCCTAGTGCGATTATGGGAGGAATGGCGGCACGGATAAAGGAACGGCGGGAACTCTTCTAGCTAGGATAAGTCTGTCTCCCAATAACACGAGTGAAGAAGGGCCATCGGATCGATAGGGGACGATCGGTGACGGGTGAAGGCGCTAATAAAATAAGGAAAGAGAAGATGAAGGTACTTTTTTCTCACGATACTCTATTAATGGAGCGGTGATTGGAAGGAATGTCATATCAAAGAGGTCGAGTGAGCCTCACATCTAATCAGAATGCGCCCCATTCGAGTGATAAGATACGTAAAACTTAATGTATTCCGAGATTGACATTTGAGCAATAGGAATGAGGAGCAGAAATGCTAATATCACATGCCGGGGGAAATGAAGGATTTCGACTTGTTTACGCGGGAGGCTATTGCTGTAGTATCAGTAGAGTGTATGGACGCGAGAGGGAATAATTAGCAGAAATATGGCAATACGTTTTCGACGCAATTGTATCTTGTGTGTGAAACATGTCTTACATTGTCGGATTGAGAAGTAGGGGGTAAGTAAATAATATTTCGAGGAATGAAAGTAATGATGAAAGCGAGGGGGAAATTTTGTCGGGCGAGTGAGTGTAATCATGTATTTGTCGAGGGAAAGCGATTATGTGTTTGAATTGCGCGTCGAGTCCCGTGTGTCAGCTATGTAGCTGCGGAGCACACTTGTGATTTTTAATTATTATTTGTGTTAAAACATAATTAAAATAATCATATTAAATTCAATTCAATATAAACATTGATATCTAAATTTTCGTGGCTAAATGGACCATAGAAAGGGATGGCAGAGAAGACGCCGGCTAGGTATGGATGTAGCGTCTCTTCCTTCCGGGCGCGTTTTCATTACTTGGGTGACCTATAAGGGACACCCGCTAAGCAATTCCGTAAAAAAGGATTATTCTACAATCCGTTGAAGTCAGCGCAAGTAACAGTGAACCGGTCAAAATGAACAATATTCCGTATTCTATGAAAACACCTGCCACAAAGCGAATGTGTATTGAGAAATGAGCACGATGTTTTATCATTCATGCACCTGCTTCTATATTCACTTTCTGATCCTGATTTATGGAATTGTGTTTCTTTTGATCCAGGAAAGTCTTGTGTCTCATCTTATTTTCCAATTCGCTAAAGTGTAGTTGGATCTTTTCGCGAACTCGGGCAGTGTCTCTGTGATCTTGTTCTAATAGTCGATTTCGTCCCTTCAACTTCCATTACATGATCGCGTTCAATGCCCTCGGACTAACCTGATCACTAGGCAGTGTGATGAGTGATCGCAGGGTTCACCACGATGGAAATGAAATCGTCAATCATTCGTCTCAGTCTCTCAATTGTGCACTGGGTAAGAGAATGGACTAACTGTTCATGCTGATTCTAGCCCCCCCCCTGTTAATCCGCTCGCTCGTTCACTCCTACTCATCGGTATTCAAATTCTCGCCCCACCAGTAGACGGCTAGATAGATTTCCCTCTCTCTTCCCGACAGCCGCTGTGACCGTAATCATGCGACCCTGGAGCTACCCGCTCGCCACCGATCAGGTATTTATGGAAATAATTGTTGTTTTTGGAGACTGAGTATTGCGTAGGACCCAATACAAATGCGCCGTCATTTATTAATTTTACGTATGAAAATGGTCGAATTTTCAGCCACAAAACCGTGTCGAGGCTCTGCGGGAGCGCTTTCACATCTCGAATGATCTATATCGCGCAACGCTCTGCGAGTTCTTCTGCACTGCGATGCTGGTGGTACGCATATTTGATATTTTTTGATGGGTGTCCGTCGCTCATTTCTCTTACTCCTTCACCCAGAGAAACGAAAGAACATGAAAGATCATGCTGGCACTCTCACACATCATGACAGAACACGCGGAATTGAGAGAGGCAGGGAAGCAATTTTTCGAAAATCACTATTTCAGTGCGTCGGCTGCTGTGCGAGTGCTGTTTACGTGACCTCGAGAGGACAGTAAGAAATCAAGGAACATTGATCCTCATAACTAGGGCTGGCAAATGAAGAGAATAAGGGGAAATGAAGGGGCGATTTCTCAATCCTCTCATTCAACTCTTATTCAAGAATGACGCGTTCGTGTAAATCCTTAAATAAGAGCAGTTTTCAACAAAAGGCGCATAACTCACGAATAAAGCCATTTCTAACATTGCAATTTTAAAGGTAACTTGAGTAGGTCATTTTCCATTCACCTGAGAAAGGATGTGTAAGTTTAATGAGTTTCGTAGGAAAATCCATCTGATTTAGCTCTTGAAAGCTAGGTTTTTTGAATGTTATTCGATCAAAGTTGTTCCAAATGCCACCAAATTCTAGATTATGACATGGTTTTCGATGCTCAGTCCAATGGTATGCAACTCCAGTGCCAAATTTCAAATTTGTTTTTTGACGTCGAAGGTCAAAGATCAACATGACAATTTGTCATGGCCATAGTTGACCCCTTGGGACTTCTCACAAAAAAATTCAGCTCGATCGGAGCATTTTTAAGTGAAATACCTTTGTGAAAACAGTCAATCAAAGAGCAACTCTTGAATAAGAATTCCATTCCCTTATTCAAGGATTGGCCGATTCATTCTTCCCTTATTGAAGAATTGACCCGGTGCACGCGCCATTGTGTGGCAAATGAAGACTTCATTTTCATTCTTCACTTGCCAGCCCTACTCATAACCTTTTCTGAATCAGACAGAGCGAGAGAGAGAGCATTGCGAATCGAGAGAGTCGATGATTGTCCTCAACGAACATTGCATCTGAACGTATGCGTTCAAGGCTCATCGACTATTTCGGCATGACAATATCATGGATGGGAGCACTATTTCTTGCAATCACGATTGGATATCGATCATCAGGTCTGACTTTCTTTGGCAGTAATTTAATTAGCTAGGGCGCAGAAGAAGCATATGGTAATTGTGAGGAATCAATCTTTTGATCATTCGTTACCTCTTTCCGGTAGCGAGAAATCAGGCAAAAGTGTTCCCCTTTTATTCATGATACATTTCAGGATCACACCTGAACCCGGCAGTTTCCTTCTTCCAGCTTACAATAGTTAGTATATCATTCGCTTCCGACTCTAAAATTATTTTTCAGGGCAACATGTCCCCACTCCGCTTCATTCTCTTCGTTATCGCCCAGAATACGGGCGCCTTCGTCGGATCCTGCATAACCTTTGTGGTGTACTACGGTAATTCGTCGTCTGTCAAAAATTACATTGCGTGTGCTTGATTGATAAATCGCAGACGCGATCAACGCTTTCGATGGCGGGCACCGGGCGACGTCGGGTGAAAACGCGACCGCCGGCATCTTCGCCACCTACCCGTCGGCGCACCTGAGCACTATCGGCGCCTGCGTGGACCAGGTGGGAGATGTCGCTCTGTTGAAAATTGCATTGCGTGAGCGATTAGTAATCGTCGTCCTCCAGACGATCGCGACCGCCGTGCTGTGCATGGGCATCGGAACGATCACGGATAAGAGAAATCACATCCCGGTTTTCATCCAGCCCTTCTTCATCGCGTGTGAGTTTTCCTGGGGTTTTTTTACAATTACCTTACCAATTTCGAACGAACCTAAAATGAGTGGAAGCGAGAATGTTCAGAATCAACTAATGTGAATAAGTTTCAAGGACAAATTCAGGTCACGTCATGCTGATTGGGATGGGACTGGCGTGGAATGCAGGGTACGCAATCAACCCTGCAAGGGATTTCGGCCCACGTGTGTTCACCGCGCTGGCCGGCTGGGGATGGGAAGTGTTCGAGTGAGTTTCAATCGATATTGGAAATTCCAGTTTAGAGTTGTGTGCTGCTAAAAGAGTCTATAATCGCAGGTTCAACAACTATCAGTGGTTTTGGGTGCCTATTCTGTGCCCGATGCTTGGCGCATTGATTGGTGAGTCAATGCAATGTACTCATTCGTGCTTCCACATGTTCCATCTTACTGACATAATATCATACTCCTTAATAAAGGAGAGATGTCTCCCTGTGCGTGTGCTGTGTTTGTCCGCTATTGCGAAAGCCACGTAAACAGGTTACGAAACTGTAAACAAGTCGTGAGGTCACGAAACTGTAAACACGTCGAAACATGCCACGCGCGCTTTCGAAATTGAGTAATGAGGAGAGAACTGCGCAGCGGTGAACCCTGCCAGCCGATAAGACCCCGCCGAAGGCGGGGGCGACATCGGCTGGTTCTCACATAAACAGTAGTGTTTTTGCTTTCTTTTCCCTCTCCCATATCCTAATTCCAGGAGCCTGGTTGTACCAAGCATTCATCGGCTTTCACATGCCTGATGCGGTCGATGATGTGCTCGACTACGATTGTCGTCCAGTGAAAACCATTGATGAGATGGTCCGCGAAGAGCATCAAAAACATGAATTGAATAAATATTGAAAATGGGAGTAGCCTGAATGTTATTAGAAAGGACGTTTGTTATTCGGAAAAGTGTAGGATAAATATATTTCTTATTTTCTCCGAACAAATCTTTTAGAAATTTTTTTTATTATTATAATTTATCCTCGTAGTCTCAAGAATGTGTTGATGAAATTTATTGGACCTCACTCCATACATTCGCGAAATAAATTATTTACAGAAACGATAAATACTCAAACATAACAACTCTTGAGTGCGCACGAGTACAGATCTTGTACAGTCAGATCTCTCTCATACTTCTTTGTCAGTGTTAGGGTGAGTTCCCTGGTCTTGCTAGTCATCGTAAAGGCGTTGTCGTCAAAGTAGGCGAGCAAATTGTCGACCTGGACCTCGATCCAGACTAGTGGGGCTGAATATGTGTCATATTATTAAAAGAGAAAATTGTTTCAAGAATGAATTACGAATTTCAGGTACTTTTTTTCAAGCAACCATTGAGCGGTAACTACAACAAAACTTTGCGTAACAATATCCGATATTTCGAGCAATGGACAAAACGTGTAAAGATAAAGTGGCTCACCAACAGCCGTCGCCTCAATAACGACTTTGTACTCGATATCGTTGACCTTCTCGAAGCTCTTGACGCTAACATCGCCAGTTCTTTTCAGGTCCATCTGAAAATATTTCCCCTTATCGTGACTTGATCCTTGCAATTAGTATACCTTCCACAGTCTATCGGGAATCACTGTTGATTGGTAGCCGACGCGTTGCTGGGTGAGATTGAGTAATTCACCAGTGAAAACGAGGTTCTCCATCGAGAGATCGTTCTTGCTCGATTTCCTGCAAGATGGAATCTTTTTATCGATCGACTTCTTCATCGATGATTTATCTTAAAAGCTCACCACTTATTCAGCGCCTCCACATCCACTTGAGTTGAGGAGTAAGGAGGCAGGTCCATCTTCTTCTCGATTTTGAAGATGGGCTCGAAGGCGTTGGTGAAGGCGAACACTTGGATCTACAAATACATACTTCCCCTCGACTCTCAAACAACAGTAAAGTCACGTTCGTCTTGCCTCAGTGGTTATCCAACGATTTCTGATGATTCAGACATACCACGACAGTCATCGACGCCGTCTCCGATCGATCGTTGATGGCGAAAGCCTCAAGAATGGCGTTGTCGTCGAGATAGACGATAACCATTTGAGGAGTGAAGAAGCGACGCGTCTCATAGTGAGCGGGCTTCCATCTGGAAGGAGAGTTGATCAGGTTTTCAGACCGACGAGAGAGCATGTTAATTGAGGAAAAACGTGAGCCGATTATATCGGGTTGATGCAAAAGTTTCGATACAAAATTCCGACCTAGGATTTCAGCCTCTCCTGTTCTTTCCAGTTAATTTAAGAACACATGCTTTTCACCAATCAAAAGGGGGTTGGATACTCTCTCCAGCGCACTTCATATCAAAAATATCAGATCAGTATGACAGGCATAGCGAAGTGTCAAACTTGGAGAGTGCGAGAATAGCGCACAATTATCTTCGAGTTGCCATATACTTTGCCGATGCGATAGGGCAAAATCTGAAGCTCCTGCGTGAAGGGCATTCAATGAGAATGCTTATGAAAAAAGTGGCATTTGAATAACATGAATTTCGAACTTGTAGCGACTCCTGGATTCGACATCCTGAGCTACGAAGAATAGCAAAAAATACTTAGAGACATGGCAAAAACAAGCCGATAGTGTTAAGGACATTAATTTTATTGGAATACAAAGTACCATCTCTTATGAGTTTACTTTATTATTTTGAGGACTACTTGGCATTGTATTCCGGTGTTAGAATTCTCGAAACTTTGAAACTGAAATGCAACCCTCGAAAAGGAAACTTTTCACTATTTACTGCTCTCCAGAGCGCTTGGAAAAATAATCAAATTAGCTAGAATTAATTACAAACCCCTACCCTATCATATCACATCATGGTTTGTTTCAGAAATTATCTGTTTCGATAGGGCCTTGATCTAACCAAAACCATTGAAAATCGCTTGTTTCAGCCATAATAAATATAAATATTACAGGGTGTCCCAAAATTATGGTGACAAAAGTATTCCAATCATAATTCCACACTAAGTTAATCAATCATTCCCTAATTTCTGGTGCATGTAGCTAAGACACCGGGATAATAGTGGTACAGGAAGCGGAGTTTAAATCTTCACAGTTAGGAAGCTACGAATATTTGAAATATTAATCTGCTTAGGTGGCTCCGCCTCCTTTCAAATTTTATATTTTTTCTACTAAGCATCGTGTCTATGAGGAAAGGAATATAACGAAATTATATTTTTCCCAGATTGCGGCTATGTTTAGTTAATTTATCATGCAATTCGAAAAATTTAAAAGCTACTCCAAATTGTTTAAAGATTTTTTTAATGAGTCCTCACAAACGGCGCGCAAAATTTATTTGCTGCAAAATTTGGTCGTGCTCAATTAAAAAATGAAGTCGAGTGGTCTTCCTATTTTTTCTAAGTTGTACAATTATCAGAGATATTAATGGCGTAGTTGAATTTGTGCTGAAGGTTTATTCCGTTACATTATGTTCTACAGAAGTTCGCAAAGTGCACGATTTTGTTATAAATCCCGCCTAATGGAATATATATTAAACAGCGCTTTCAATTCAAGATGACCATCTCATAAATTATTATTTTACCTAATCAAATATAATTTACGTTTATATTGAGATAACACTTCGCTGGAATTGATTTCTCGGATTTCGGGTTTTTGAACATTTGATTTTTTACTCGACATGTCTCGCTTCAATTACCGATTTCTCACTTAAGCGATAATCGATATTCGATTTGACATGTACATTATAAAGCGCTATAAGTGTGCTAAATAATCCGCGATTAAACTTTAATGATTGTTTCCTAGTTTGATTGTAAAGGGCCGGAATCCACATCCTGACAAACGGCGCGGAGACACATTTTCCGTCGTCGAAAGTCACTACCTAAAAACCGTCAAAGGGATTATATGTGGACCAAAATCTCAAAGTTAGAAGCCGTAGTATTTACGAATTCTCAGTCAAGATTTGGGGTCATGGTTTACATTTATCAGTGAGATATCAAGAAAAATGTTTGTCACCATATTTTTGGGACACCCTGTATTTTCCCAATGTTTCAAGCCTTGTCAACTCGATTCAAATTTATGATTGCATTGCTTGTGGATCACCATAAATAATACCCAGAGGGATTTTGAAATCAATCGATCATGGATGTGATATAACCGAAAAAGCGTTGTATCGAAACTTATGCATCAACCTAATAACACCTGAGATCCCAATCAATACTGCTCCAGGTGGGCGCTGCCCACACATCGTTCAGCTGCCAGTACAACGCGCACATCGTGTGACCCAGGCCGTCCTCTGTAAGGCGTCCGCGGAACCTGATGAGAATAGACATCAGCATTTTTTTTAGAATCTCTGACGGAAATACTGTTCCACCACAGGTCGTCCTTTGCTTCATTTCCACGTTCTTCAAAGTTTACATGGTAGAATGTAAACGATTTACCTCAAATAGTGCTCCGTCTCTGTCTTGTACGTGAGTGCTTGATGGAACTGCGTGAAGTAAGCGAATCGATCAAGGAAACCGCCCTCGGCCTGGAAGACGAGAAGATATTAGCAAAGGAGTTAATATTATGAGTAAGGCTGTCAGGATGTAGATCATGTCGCCTTATTTTTTCAACTTTCTCAGTACAGTGAGCAACTCCATTCGATACTCCTTTTCTCTTTCTTTATCTTGAGAGTCCGTCACAGATCACCAAGTGCGCTGGTAGTTCTCTCTATCCTCCGGTGACCTTTCGCATTACATTCCCATGTGACCTTCTCACTTTAATTAAAGATAATGTAAACCTTGGCGAAGCACTGCTTGGCCTCGTGAGCTGCTACCGAGTATGAGTTGTTGCCGCGGATCCCGGCGCAGAGTGGGGGCAACTGAATAATATTTCATCATGCGCGATTATGTATGAGTTCAGCATCAAAAGTTTTTAATGCTGTACTTACCGGAAAATGCGAGAAGATCATAGTGATGAGTGTCTCCACGCCTCCCGGATGGTGCTGGCGATGAGTGAAGTTGCCGGAGAGATAGTGGTACTCGGATTGCGGCAGGTACTTGGACATTGTCATCCTGATATGAATAATGTTGCATTGATAGTCCTTGATGTAACAAAAATCTCATGAATCATGGATATCAGAAATTTCTCAACTAACCCCGATGGAATACTCTGCAGTCCATACTCGGTCGCGCATCTCGGTGTCTGGTAAGAACTGTCCTTCCACAGGTTCTTCACCTCATTGTAGAAGTGAATGTCCCCGTAGCGTTCGGAGCCGGGATTGTCGGAAACACCTCCGACTCTGCAATACAGCACTTTTCATAAAGAAAGGCATGCTTCTCGATCTATAGTGGTGAAGAAGACATACTTATCGGTCTCCACGCCATTCGATGGACTCGATAGTAGATAGGGACGAGTGGGATCGATGTCGGTGACGATCTTCCCGATCAGATCCTTGTAGAGGATTCGATAGTCGGCGATACGCTGCTTCTCTGGAATAACGACTTTCAATTATCTTCCATTCTGACGCTTCCCATCGTAATTATTCGATTTGGAAAACTGGATGCAGAGTTTTGAGTTTCGAATCTTCGCTCTTATTTTCTGCCTTGTTATGCAGCGGGAAAACGTGACTTACCATCATAGTCGGTGGCGCCCCACCATCCTCCCGAGATTCCCAGCTCGTTCTCGTTGTTGCCAGCCCAAACGAGCACGGACGGATGGTTCTTCAGTCGTTTCACCTGAAAGAGCTGAAATCGTTCTCCGTGACGCGTGGCACCTCGATGCCTCATCCGAAACAGTCTTCAAGCCACACTCATCGGGAAAGGAGGGAGCATAGATGGGCACGCGGTCAGCAGGGGGGGTGCCCAATCATTGGGCACCCCCCCTACCATGTATAGGGATACATGGTCCAAAATGGGTTGGTAGGTCATGGTGGGTCATGACCAAGTACCGTACCCAATCGATCGTACAGTACCCAAGGATACCGTATATGACTACCGTAATGCTCAGCTATCACGAACTGATTTTTTTGTTTTCACCCACGTATAGGGGGTCGTGGTCCAAAATGAGGTGGTAGGTCATGGTGGAGCTTGACCCTGAAACTTATCCCAAAGTGTTCAATATCGATTTCTGGCTACCGTAACCCTACCGTACCCCGGTTCGGCGTGTCAACCATTTTAGCCTTGGGGCATACCTTTGCCAAAGTGTCTGAAATCGTTCGGGAAATTATTCTACCGTAATCTACAGCATGCTACCGTACCCCTGACTATGGTATCGCGGTTGGGCATCGTGAACTGATTTTTTTCGTTTTTTCGTTCTATAATTTCGTTCTTTGTGTCTACATACATAGTTCATCGAGGAAAATTTTTTTGGGGTACCGCACTGTACCCTACCGTAATCCTACCGTACCCCGGTTCGGCGTGTCAACTATTTTAGCCTTGGGGCACACTTTTGCCAAAATATCTCAAATCGATCTGAAATTTTTTTTTACCGTAATCTACAGTATGCTACCGTATCCCTGGCTACGGTATCGCGGTTTACCGTCGCGAACTGGCTTTTTTCCATTTTTTTCGTTATAAATATTATTTTTCTGCTGGCACGCATTGATCACCGAGATGGAATATATTTTCATGACTATTATTTTTTTGGCTACTGGTAAGGTCGTTAGTTCGATGCCCTGCCCTGTCAAAAACCTCTGCCCTATTTTCTTGAGCGCGGTGGATCATGGAGTAGTCTGAAATACAGTAAGTTGTACATGATCGAATCCGGTTGATCATGGTGCCATGTCAGAGGAAAAGACCTAAACGGGGGTTTAGCTCAGTGGTTAGAGCACCCGTCACTTTAACGGGAAGTCGTTGGTTCGATTCCTTCAGCCTCCTCCACTGGTCTTTTGCGCTCTTCTGACATGCAATTTGGTTGCGGATCGCGAAATGGCTTTTTTTTCAAAACATTTGTTCTTTTCATGTTCTATTCTGTGAGCATATTTCATTTTTATATTTTTACAACAAAAAAAACATGGTCGAGTGGCCTGATTTGAAAAATGATGGTTACGTTTTCGGTGCCCGATCGTGTCTTTATAACTACTTCGGTGAGGATTCATATTATTTTTTTTGTTCACATTTGAAAGTGTCATGGCAAACGCGGTGGTTTCGGATACAGCAATCTTCCCTGCACGGAAAACTTTTATCTTGGTGTCACGAATTTATATTCACAATATTGTAAGATGAAGTATTTATTTATGAGGAATGACTGGAATAATAATAGGAATAATTAAGTACGAGATATCGAATATTTGATCAGAATGTGTTGTAGTTTGTCGATAGAATGGAATATATAGAATGGATAGAATGGAAAGCCTGAAAATAAATAGTTGTTTGGGCGAAAATCCACGTACTGTATATACGACAAAGGTCTTGCTCAGAGCGGTGCAGTAATAGTGCGAGCCTGAAATGATAGTATTGTTGAGGGAATGCTAGGGCTATGGCATATACGATCAAGTTGTTGAGTTGAATGGAGCAATAGTACTGCGCATCTGAAATGAAAAAAGAGTTGTTCGTGCGATTGCGTATAATTACCTTATGCATCAAATATTGTGATCCGAGGGACATTCTTCCCACCCCCCAATGCATTTTCCCACTGTGTTTCCTCTAAATCGTCCTCATCATCATCGTCTTCCTCCTGGCTGCTGGGGTGAGCAATCTCTGTAGCGTGATGCCCGCTAGCAAGCCATTCATTAACATAGGGGTCGTGCACAAATGTGCTAGGTGATGGTCCATTGATGTGTATAAAGCAATAGCTCTCGATGTGAGGTATGTTGAGGTTAGAACGACGCTTGCTCATATAATGGTTCATGATAGAGTAGCCACGTTCAACAGAAGCACTGTTGAGCGATAAAATGATTAATCTTTCAATCAGCGTTTCCAGTTCCTTCCTGTAGCAGGGCTTATCCTTCATGGCAGTATGGAAGAGGGTTATATCAGTTTGTGCACTTCTCAATTCCTCCTTCGCCTCTTCGCTAAGTTGTGAATCGAAATCCTTGCGTAACACTTCAACATCCAGTATCACCTCATTCGCATTCAAGTTGAACATCTCAGCAAGCTTTCGTCTGTTACTTGCATCCTCAAGTTCCTTCGCTGGATCTTGTGGCCGATCGAAGAGAAGTTTCCACACTGTGAACAACTCGGCGAGTTCAAGGATTTCATCATGAAATCGGGCTTTCATCGTGCTGATGATGGCATTTCCCTGCTCCTCGCGAGTTGGCTTGTCGAGTAGAGCAAACTTTGAATTCAACACTTTCTTGTACAACATTGATTCTCGGGCTTTGTCCGCGTCAAGCTCCGCCTCCGCTTCTGCTTTCAATAGTTCCTCCGCTGCAGCATAAGCAGCCGCATCTTTGTCCTTGTTCGGAGTCGTCGACCGGCTACGAGTAGCCGGCAAGGGATGCAAGAAGTCGAAGAGTGTTTCTTTTGACAACGGCGCAACCGTTGTTGTCGTTGCTTTAGGCGCTGTAGTGAAGTCTAGGCGAAATTGAACAGAATGCAGGGCTGGGGAAGGATCGCCAAATATTGCTCTTTTTCCCTCGTCGCTCTTCTCAATTGCAACAGCGCCGTTGGGAGTCAGGACAAATACATTTCGCATAAATGGAATTTGTTGAGTAGCTTCTGGATTCTTCTTCTTGTTTGTCTCACGGATATGAGGAGAATATGGATGAAAGGGATCTTGCACGATTGATTTCACACATTTTGAGAACTCCGAGAACACACGAGGAAAATCAATAACTGTTCCATCGACACGTTGCGCCTCCAGGGATAAAAACTGGACACATTCGAGTAGTTGAATTTCGTAGGTTAAGTAGGCGTAAAATTTAACATCCTTGAAAATCATCAAAAACGTTTTAGCCCTGAATGCGATATTGCGTTCTTTAGCTCGAGAACTTGCAGTCAGCTGAGTCAAGTCATTCGAATACTCCTGCAAATTGGTGATAAGACATTTTGAAAATATAAATTTTAAAAAGACGTTTCGGAAGAAAGGCGAAATTTCTTATCACCTGCAAATTTTCCCACATGATTTTCAGCATTCTTACAAAGTTCCGGCGCGTGCTCAATGAGCTGGAGACCCATCGTGCATCGAAATTGTGTGTGATGCGCAGTACTGCATCGAGCGATCCGCTAAGCTGTTGGTCTTTAGCAGTTTGACGCAGACTCTCAAGGCGGGTCGGTGCGCCTGTTGAGTAGAACGACGCAGCCTGATTAATAACAGCGGTCGTCGCTTCGCTCCATCCCGCATGAGGCGCGTTTTCTGCTGCTAGGCTTTTGAATGCGTCATTCAGTGCTAAATCGACCTATAAAGGATCAATTTGAGTTTCATTTTCATTTTGTAAGATGTTTTCGCTCACTCTATGTGCGGAACAATGAATTTGAATTATGGTGATCGGTATCCCGCGCCTAGGTGATGTTTTCTTGCGATATGCTTCGACTCGTTGTATAAGCCGTCTACCCACTCCAACGCCTGAAAATAGGTTAGCGCTTCGAAATTTACAATCTTTTAACTAACTCCTGGACATCATCGAGCTCGCGCCGTCAGTCGTGATTGAAGTAAGATAATCATCTAGATGTGAGAGCCATTTATCCTCCTCGAATCGGTCAATAACCGCTTTGAAAATCGCCCCACCAGACTTAAAAGAAACTTGTCAAAAAAAGAACGCGGAATGAAGACGCGATTGTCCATTAAAGTTATTGCTAATCTGACCTCTCCGGATTCCAAATAAACTGCTCTATAGAACATGTGGCGGGGATATCCATTAATCATCGCGGATACAAATATCATCAAAACAATTCGTCCCTGCAAGGCAATAATAAATCGAGTGCCCCAAAGAATTTTTTTCAATTTTCGGAAAAGTGGAGATAAGGTAATCGGCGCTGGCTCGGCACTGAAAGTGTCCTTTTCTATTTCAGAAACAAACCCTACCTGTGAATCTGTGGAGGTGTCTAATTGTAGACCTATCGGTTCCTTGTGGCTTGTAAGATATTCGATCATCCGTTTTCTCATTCTTGTCGCAATATGGGTTAATATACGGATGTGAGATTTTCGATTCGTGTTTGTACTTCCGATCGGCACATGTATATCCCTCATCAATTGAATTACTTGCGGAAATTGATACGCGCTCAAGAACATTTTGGCCGCATAGTAGGAACTTCTAAACACGATAGATGTCATTGAAATGTCCGTATCTGTCTTCTGGCTCTTGAATTCAGCGCGAGAAGCAGTTTCTTCTCCGGCCTCGAATTCGGCCACTGCCTTCTTGTGGTACTCTCTCGAGTGATGCTGATTTACGGTCTGGAGAGTTTGCTTGGCTTTTTTATCGTTATCCTTTTTGCTAATCTCCCATTCTACAGATCTTTGCTTCTCTACATTGGTCAAGCCATTCTTCTTGCAAGCCAGACACGTGATGGTGAGTTTCTCGTTCTCCTTATCAATTGAATAGCCGAAGTAATTTGAGGTCACACTCGAGGTAAGTCGGGATAGAGACTTAGGAGAGAGTATTTCTAATTTCTATTTCTAAAAGATCCATATATGAAGATCTATATATTTCATCTGAAAATACAACAATCAATAATATACACAACAGCAGAAGAAAATAATACGAAACGACAGTGACTTAGACCTTTTTTTCACTTCTTATACCATTTTCTTGACTTATTATTCATGATTAGAAGAATAGATATTGATAAGGATAAGGATGATAAGAAGGCAAATGAGGAAAATATAGCATCAATTTGACTACCATCCTCCTGAAAGTTGTGAAATGGTGATAACTTAACTCTCTATGAAAACGATTAATAAAACGTAGAAACTCACCGACGCGTAAGTAGGGGTGAGCCACAAAAGCTATTAACCATTACATCAAGTATGCATGGACGAAATCGAAATAAGTGATGAATGATAAAGGTATGATAACGGTACTGTAAGAAGAGCACTACTCGATCGTTTTATCAGTTGTGTTATTCGGTGCTGCTGGTTATGCTGACGTCAGTATCTTATCTTCCTTATCACATCGGGCCATTTCGCGCAGTCTCTTATCTCACTACCTTTAATGCGTCGACTAGTGTTCCGTATGCGGTGTATTTCTGCTTGCTTTTGCTTTTGCTTTTTTTCCTTTTGATTCATTTAGTCAACCATTGGGATTGTGATTAGGGTTGGCTTGAGGAGTGAGCGTGCAGAATCATGAAAGCCATTTCTTGACAAGTCAACCCTAGTTCTGATTACGGTAGGTGAAAAGAGAGAGAGAGAGAGAAAGAATCGCTGAGATCAAAAGCTTTTTATAGGTGTTAGCCACTGCATATATATGTTCATTATTATA
>LS488496.1:78258-104310 GCA_900490705.1 Pristionchus arcanus | reverse complement strand
TCCTCCGTGGTGCGTAGCTCCTCCGTGGTGCGTAGCTTTGCTGCTGGCCCTGAAAAGAAGTAGATGAGACTAGTGCAAACATTTAAAAATTAAAATAGGCCAATTGTAATTACTGAAAAAAAGAGACTGAGAATACCGCCGCATACCTGCACAAAATCCTACACAGGACAATAGTTGCATCAGTAGGCCCTGCTTCTTCTAACGAACGAAGGTGCACGGTGTTCACACCATTATTATAGAGTAGAGCCTCTAGGCCGGGCGTATTACGAACATGAAGCTTCCCCGAGGCAGAGAAATGACAATTGGGGCAATTGAAAAGGTACAATTGAATTGAGCATGATTTATGTTGTTAAAGCGAGAAAAAAAATTGTATAACTAAATTCACACTTAAACGATAAACGAAAAAAAACTTACGGATGCTTCGTGTTCCGTAACATACTTGGCAGAGCCGGAGAGCCAGTAGAGGGAGAACCAATGAAGAATTAGAAGAGTCTTCATCTAAGGCAATATGCGTACCTGGTGATTTTTTACGAAACGATGAATCTCCTTTAAATATCATTTTTCGAGTTGTTATTCTGCCGGAATGATATGAAGTCGAATGAGGAAAACATACTAGCAGTTTGTTTTACATCTTCACACCAATGATAAGAGAAGCGATTGATATGACTGCTCAAATGATTGTACAGTTCTTTTCGTCGAGATATCACACCTATTCTTTGGCGAGTCTCTATCAATTTCGCATGCTATCTCGCTTTCTCTGAAGGGCCAAAAATCGTGGGAAAGTTGCGAGAGCATCTCATTTCGCCTTCTCTAAATGGCGATCTGATAAGCAAGACTAGGGATGACTGGACAAGCAACGACTACCCTCTTTGCCCGTGCTTTCTTATCTATCTGACCGACGAGAGAGTGTGTCAAAAGACTTTGCTAAATGGGCGAGAATGTGAATATGCTAAATGCAAGTACCAAATCTTTATGCTAATAATTATACTTTATTCACCACTGGAAACAATGTCAGGGGCAGGAAGAAGGCAACAGTATATATCAGGCTCCAGTGAGCTAATGGGGACGGAGACCATGTGGCAATCCTTATTTTTAAAAAAAAGTAGGGAGAACAAAGTGCGAAACATTAGCTGTGCGAGGAACGGAGATCACAAGTAAGAGAAGAAATCGAATATACACACATGTCATTTAGATCTTTTTCTTATCATCATAATTAAGTGGAGGATGTTGGTCGTAATAAGGCACTTCATACGAAATATCACGAGGGTACGAAATATCGCGAGGATGAAACTGATGCTCGTGCCCATACACTCCAGGGAGAGTATCGAATGTCGGAGGAGGAGGAGGGGGAGGGGGCATGTCGAGTCCAGCTAAGAATGTTTATTACTGCCGCATACTATGATTTTTGCCAATCTACGAGAATCAAAAGGGCATTGATAGATACGACTAGATAAGAAAAGACTCACTTAGCCGATATACAGCCGCCACTCCCAGGTTTACAACGCCAATGGCTACCGATGTTACGATGGCGCCTACGAAGATGATTGCAATGGGGCCGAGAGCGGCCGCGCAACAAGCATTTACCACCAATAAGTAGGCAAGTCTCATCTAAAAATGTTTAAAAATCAGTTTAAAGAAAGTGGCGAAGTACTGGTAACAAAAAAATGTGAGCGCCACTTCGTTGCTTTCGCTGTTTTGGCTAGTGATTAATGGCTCCTGCTTTAGGAGAAAACAAGCAACAAAGATGCGAGGAGAGAGTAGAAATAGTGTGAGAGAGAAGAGCAAAGGGAGCTCAAGAAAATACACCACAACAAAGATACAGCTGAAAATAGGAGAAATACGGCGAGAGGAGATGGAAGGGGAGGGGTGCTAAAAGGGGTGCGAAAATTGCTAAAAGAGGTGCGGAAATTCAGGCAAATAAAGAGGTTTCCGTCAAAATAAAAATAAATAAATTAATTAAATATCCTCCCCCTCCTCTCCAACTAGTTGCCCATCGACTTCGACTAGCGAATTGATCTTCAAAAACAAACGCTCTAAAATTCAGGCCAGTTTCACGCGACCAATACGACTGCCGCAAAAAATAACTATATATGTGAGGGTGGATGCAATACACTTCCCGAAGCCGGAAAAGGTGTTTAACGCAAGCGATTTTAGATTTTAAAAAATATAAAGCAAAAATGCTCACAGAGTAACTCATGTCAGCACGAACCGATTTTTAAAACAGATTTTGAAAAAAATCATTCCGCGATGCTGAACCGCGATACCGTAGTCAGGGATACGGTAGATGACAGTAGAATATTTTTTCGATCAATTTCAGACACTTTGGACAAAGTTTGACCCAAGGAACAAAGATGTGACACTCCGAACCGGGATACGGTAGGTTACGGTAGCCAAAAAATAATAGTCATGAAAATATATACCATCTCGGTGATCAATGCGTGCCAGCAGAAAAATAATATTTATAACGAAAAAAATGGAAAAAAGCCAGTTCGCGACGGTAAACCGCGATACCGTAGCCAGGGATACGGTAGCATACTGTAGATTACGGTAGAAACATATTCAGATCGATTTGAGATATTTTGGCAAAAGTGTGCCCCAAGGCTAAAATAGTTGACACGCCGAACCGGGGTACGGTAGGATTACGGTAGGGTACAGTGCGGTACCCCAAAAAAAATTTTCCTCGATGAACTATGTATGTAGACACAAAGAATGAAATTATAGAACGAAAAAACGAATAAAATCAGTTCACGATGCCCAACCGCGATACCGTAGTCAGGGGTACGGTAGCATACAGTAGATTACGGTAGAATATTTTCCCCATCGATTTCAGACAGTCTGGCAAAAGTTTGACCAAAGGCTAAAATAGTTGACCCGCCGAACCGAGGTACGGTAGGGTTACGGTAGCCAAAAATCGATAATTGCATACTGTAGAACACATTGGAATAAGTTTCAGGATCAAGTTCCACCATGACCCTAGACCGATATCTGACCATGACCGTGCGTGGGTGCGTGGGTGAAAAACAAAAAAATCAGTTCGTGATAACTGAGTATTACGGTAGTCATATACGGTATCTTTGGGTACTGTACGATCGATTGGGTACGGTACTTGGTCATGACCCACCATGACCTACCAACCCATTTTGGACCATGTATCCCTATACATGGTAGGGGGGGTGCCCAATGATTGGGCACCCCCCCGCTGACCTCCTTGTCCAACTATGGGAGGGAGGGTTTTTCAGCACCACCAATTCCTGATATATCTCACATTCTGCTCAATTTCCGTGCTGACGGACTCGAGGAAGGCCGGGTCCGTCGGATAGAGAGAGCACGCGAACATCATGTCGTGCCAGAGCAGGATTCCCTGCGAATTTCGGCTAGAATAGATGATTTACTCTGGTTTTTTTTTCTCACTGGGATCCCAGGGAAAGTGGGCGTGGTCAGCCATTCTCACTGGTTTCCCAGGGTTGGGGAGAGGGGAAAGAGACCCATTTCTTCTCACTGGGTTCCCAGACAAATTCTCAATGGTTTCCCAGATAAAAGTACGCGCTTTCGCGTCCCAATTTCTGCGCACCTTCAGCGCAAGAATTTGAAAATTTCGTTTTTGAGATACTCCTACGTTTGAGCCGTATTTATCGCGATTTTCATATGTAATTGTTGACTAATCGGTAGCCCTACATTGCCCGCGATTCATTGCACAGTTCTAGTCACGATTCCACCGTGTATTTCGCCGGTTGGCACTTGAAATAAGTGATTATTTTCAGATCGTCAAAGTATCTATAATCTAATATCAAATATATAATTGTAAGCTGTATAAATGGAAGGGAATTACAATTTCCAAAGGTTTGTGTACTCACTTGTAATAATTGGCATATTTCAGGTAAACTGTTCTAACTGTTATTCCCTATGATCAACTTTTCATTCTATGATCGTCGTCGGGGCAAGATAAACCCCCCCCACAAGAAATATCGTGAAGCGGGACTTAACCTATCACCAATAATCGATTTTGCATCCGTCTAATTGTTGTTCATTTATAATGCACACGTTGATAAAGGTTTTTGAAAATAACACTGCTCGCGTTTCATCACATTAGAACATCGCTTTCTCAGTGGTTTCCCAGGCTATTCTCCCAGTGAGATCCCAGGGTCTCTCCCCTTCTCAGTGGTTTCCCAGGGAAATTCTCAATGGAAAACTACCTCACTCCTCAATGAGAAATTGCCTGGGATCCCACTGAGAAAATAAAACCAGAGTAGGGAATGTTTTGCGGGTTTTCTGTTTGATCCTACCAAATGTACTCACTTTCCGATCGGCCATCTCGTAGAACTCATCGGTCTCATACCGCCCGCCGCCCCACACGCGCATCGCGTTCATTCCTGCATTGACTCGATGATTTATGATAAAAATGAAGATAATTACCGGCGATCCGCGATGACTCCAGCAGGAATTCCATGCGCTCAGAGTTGTTGCGGGCGGGAAAGGGCGAAACGGGGATCCAATTGGTGCCTGAAAATCCAATTAGTGCCTGTGTATGTATTTTATGCAAGCATTTGCAGCTAGGAATGAGAAAAAACAGTTTAAAATTACAAATATCGATAAACCTTTGAGGAACACTGGCTGCCCGTTGATCTTGAAGTAGAACTCCCTTCCAAGTGTCTTGTTCGTCTCGTCGATGTAGTCCTGTATCAACTCAACCTTGCGAAGACCGAAGCTTACTGTCTTCTCGACGAATGCTGAAATATGAGCTTGTTCTCCCTCATCTTCGGAATTTTCTGTTCATTGAAAATGATTGAAGATTAAGTAAGAAGGTCCCCTCACCCTTCTTGTCCTCTCTCGTCAACCTCACGCGCATCTCATACTTTCGCTGCGCGCCCATCCCGTTTGGCCACCATAGCTCGAACTGGAATATATTTGATAATGGAATCATCACAATTCGCTATCTGTTCTGTACAATTAAATCTTTTCAAAATTGGAGAAAAAAGGTTATGAAATTGAATGGCAGCATCTAACGGCAATATGACACTGATCCAGCCATACCTGTCGCTTCTTCAGAGTGAACTGCGCACTCATCGACTGCAAGCCCTTGCCACTGCTGAGCACCGTGCGGGCATTGTGGAGCTTGTTCATCTCCAGAATGGTGATGTCCCAGTGCACGTTTCCTGCAGTTGAACTACATCTTGAATCTACTGTTATGAGCTGGTTTATACATTTTTATTATAATAAAACTAACCCGGCATGGTCGAGCGCACATCGGCATGCACTATGACAGCTACAGTGTCGTCATCGTTGAAGGTCGTATCGACGTGCACGCGCTCTAGGTGCAGACCGTCGTTGCCGACGAGAGTGATAGCCTGAGGATTTTGTTTCTATTATATTATTGCAAATAAGATCACAATTTCTGAAGATCTACACATTCAATAAATCGTTGAACTCACATCAAAGATGCCAACAGTTGGAAAAGCCGGTCCCCAGTCCCACGAGAACTGCGCCTGGATTTTTCTGAAAATATTGATTTCACATAAAAAAATTAGATTATGACGGGTACGAAAATTACGCTGTGAGCTCACCTCACGTAATTCGCGTGACACTCGCCATGAAACATCTCTATCGTACAGTCGGGCGGAATAGAGTAGCCGTACTCGTCCTGTTTACAAAAATCACGTTCATGGCATTTCCAAATTTGTTTCTTGCGTAGTTGTATTCGTTTGCCAATCATGATAGACTAATTGATCAGGTGTATTGAATTATAATCACCTTGTACTCCCTGGCCGCTCGATCGCCATAAGAAATGGGTGACTCGAAGTGGATCTGAATTAGCCGATTTTCAATGATTTAGAGATCAAAGATCAAACCTCGAGAACGTTGCCAGACTTCTTGAGCTTGCCGGTTACATCGGCCTGCAAAGAATTTTTCATTCACCACACTAACCATTTCAACGAGACTGTGCAAATTTCTCACCGTGTATTGCACGAATTGGTTATTGGTCGAGAGTATCTCTTGTCCATTGAGCAGAACCTGAGCAATTGTGTCCAGTCCCTTGAAGACGATAAGCTGACTGGGCTTCTGAAATCGACGATTGCGATACTCAGGATGAGAGAGCATACAAAACGAGGAGAATCTCATGACCATTTGGAAGAACTATACCTTCAGAATCCCTTCGTCGACGTCGAACGTCGAAGAGTACGTCCAGTTCTCCCTGGCCACCCATCGTAACCGAACATCGTTATCCGCGTACAATGGCTCGCCGATCGCTTTGAGCGCTCTGCAATGGGGCTTCAAATCATCTCTTACATACTCTGCCCATGCGGACCGGTGAGAGAACGCCTATCTATCTCGATTCTCGCAAACAAACCATGTACTCTTATTTCTATGGGCAAATCAACGAGAGAACACGATAAACGCTTGATTCTGGGTTCGAGAAAGATAAGTATACTCACTGCAAATCGGCGTAGATATCGCCCGGCACGAGGGCTTTGCCGGTAATTGGCGTCAATTTATTGTTCTCGGACCGATTCCGGAATGTCCACGAGGTATCCAGCAGATCTTGTGAAAACGCTTCAATGAATGCTGGCCGAGTTGGTTGTGCGAATAGCAAGAGGAGGAATATGACGATTGATGCCATTCTGGAAAGGAATCAGTGTGACAGGGGAGGTTGCTGATTCATGTTTGCAAATAGTGTCCCGGTTCAGGTTCGCACGCTCATACAATCTAGAAACGGAAGAGAAACAGGAAAATGGCAGGGGGGAATGGTCTCACTCACTTGATTCTGACACCTAAAGAAATAGCGTGAATCCTGCAATAACACGAGAAACAGGAAGAGAGCGAATGGGCTATGGTCTCTAACACTTTCTCAAGAGTTATGTAGGAAAAATCGGCGTTAAGTGGAAAACACACGTGATTAGTGTGACCCGTAATAGTGCGGCCGACTTTCTTCTCGTCACTCCCAGACTGCCGACCAGCCGCGTTCCCTTGCGATAGTAGGTAGTGCCGGCCAACGGAGTGGCCATCCTCCCATTCGTTTATTGTTTAGACGAGATTCGACTGGAAAGAGCTACCCTCGGGCATCGATTGAGTGGTGAACAATTGAAGTAAATAAAAGAACAAGGAGAGGGAATGTATGGGAAAGTGATGTTCCGCAAAAGAGGAGAACACCGCGATATGCACTGAATATTAAGAGTGAACACGAAAAAGGTAAGCACAAACAGATAAGGTCGATGTGTATGGAAACGATGAAAAGAGTTATGGGAAGAGGGGAAATGGGCTGGCGACGTATGGTGATGATAAAGGGCACTTCTGCGAAGTGAAGCTTGTGTCGCGACTCTTTCCTCCCACTCTTTCTTCCGTATCTACCTTCCCTCAATCGATAGCATGAGGAATGGATTAGTGTCATCCAAGTGTCATCGAACGAGTCGTAATATGTTCTGCATAGAACGCGCCATTTCCCAGTAGCCCTTGGGATCGTAACCGCACACTCGAATAAACCAATTGTATCCTTCTGAGTGAATACTACCTCTCGGTTAAGACAGCTTGAACTGGTGCCTAACATGATTGAAACTGTAAAATGGAAATGTTTGATCATCTGCAAAACGGGAGCACGTCAAAATTATGTTTCACGAAATTGGAATCAATTGCGATATTTGTTCTGAATTTTCATGAACTATATCGACTGATGTTTGAGTTGAATCATTTTTACTTCTTGTTATCCAGGTAACGAAAGTTAACGAACTCACGCTCCCTTAAGACTTATTACAGGTGAAACTGACTGTGTTTTCTGCTGTTGCATGTAGGCAAGCATTGATTTGTGTACAATATAATACAATAACAAAATTTATAGCCTTTCACGGCGGCGTGGCATCAATACTACTGTTACTACTACCGCGTCTTGCTTTATGTAGATGGCGATTATCATTTCCCCTGAAGAAGAAGTACTTATCATCGCTCGACAACACATAGTCCTCGTTGTTGCGCTAACACTGGACTTTATCTCCCTAGCCCTGCTGATAAGGCACACACCCTCACTCATGGTCGAATTTCGCAAGTACCTGTTCCTGATTCAGGTTAGTTATTGCTAGTATTATAAAATCTATAAATAATAAATACAAAAAAGTTCCAATGCAGGTAATCATGCTCGCGACCGATATCCACATGGACCTCCTTTTCCTCCCGATCCCACTGTTTCCCGAGCCTGCTGGATATTGCGTCGGACTACTCTGCCAGTGGGGAGTGCCAATCCAGAAAATGACCGTGAGTCTTTCACACAAACTCTCCCCTGTCTGACTAGTGAGAGATATAGAATGAAGAGGCAATTGCTAGTATTACAATTTATACCCTCACTCAGGGCGTTGCGATGCTTTTACTGGAGAATGTGGGCATCGCTATCATGTTAGCCATCTTATTCCGGCATCAGGCGATACTTATAGAGAATGATCGGCTGAAGCTCAAGAGTGTGCGTCAAATAACTTACTGATTCTTTATTTCAATGTTTTTCTAGCGTACGCTCAGTATCTTACGCGCTGGGATATTTCTTGTCTTCAACAGCACCATCTTTGCATACATACTCTTCGGTGGATCAGAAATATCAGTTGAAACCGATCTACTGTTAGAAAGGGTAAAATATTTCCCGAAGATTAACGATATCTGACATATTTTTCAGCAAAATATCTCATGGATTCGAGATCGAGTTTACTCCCCTTACCAGTACATTGCTTACGATCATGACAAGGAGATTCGATTGCTGAGCGGATCGCTTCTTGTAGTAGGAAAATAATACAATATACAATACGAATGCATATCCTCAGTTTGTAATTCTTATCGTAATTCTTGGAGTGGCAGTGTTTTCGCACATGTTCTACTCACTTTACACACAGGTGGATTTATTGTAATATTACATCAAAAATAACTATAGTTATCAGGAAAGAAAACGGAGCATCGCAACTTTTCGTCGTCTGCGAAAGACCGTACTCGTTCTGATAGCTCAAGTTTGTGATCTTGTAAAATGTAACAAAAAATTGCGTTGTCTCAGTTGCTGATACCGCTAAACTTTACCGTTGTTCCCGGCTTTCTCATATTCACAGGAATCACGTTCGAGAACACTATAACCTTTGGTTAGTTGATACCGTCCGGAAGTTAGTGATAGCATGCTCAGAGCTGTGCTCAACGATGTTCTTCATTCAATCGCTACACTCGATTGCCCATAATCTCATTCTCCTGTCGATTACGTCGGCATATAGGAGATATATTATGGATATTATAAGGTTTTGCTCCCAAGAGAAACGCACTGTGAGAAACACAGTTTTTTTAACAAAGTTACAAATTTTTAACTAAAATTCAGGACAAGCGGATCAGGTTGAAAAGCATATCCACGAATATTCAGACAATGAAGTAATTTTCCATTTGTCAACTTACGAAAAAATATGATGTGTTGTATACTCGGATAGCAATGTACATTGATCAAAATAAATTGCATCGATGCTTCGTCGTCGTCTGAGTCAACGGGGCCTCTATATGAAAAACAAATATACCCACCGTCATCAGGACTCCTCAGAACACCAAATCACAAAGTTTTGTTGGGATATTACTAGTTGTGCTCATATGCTCGATTCTTTCGAAAAAGTCCTATTTTAGATTGTTTAGAGGAATAAATTTTCAAAAAGTTTATCGAACGGTGAGTAATGGCTTCTCGAAACTTGCCCACGTGCGAATTGCTAGATTCATAGCAAACTGGACGACAAAACACAAAAGAGCAGAAGTTGAAATTGATCGGTTCTGTCCCTTTAGAACGCTCTCTTTGGTCAGGCATCTCTGGTAAAAGTTTCCTAGTAGGATCACAGTTGGGAGGGCCCTCCGGGCCTCTTCCTAGTAGTTTCACAGTTAAATCCTAGCAGGATCACAGTTCCAGGATCCTACCAGGATCACAGTCGGTTTTCCTAGTAGGATCACAGTTAGGTGCTAGCGCACAACATGCGCAGTTCAATTTACTGCGCAATTGCGCATTTGAACATCAATCACTATCGACACAATTTTTAATCTACTCCGTTGAATTACAATGTGTTTGATGTGAAGAAACGATTAATCGTCACGTGCCATACCGCTTCACTCCATTTAGCTGATATGCACGGAATATCAGGTGAATCGTGGCCAGTTCATTTATTTTCTTTTATTACCATTCGCCGAAATCACTCGTGCGATAATTAACGAGTGAATTAATACTGTTCAAATCGTAATATACCGTAATCCAGGAGGAGACAGCGATGATGATGAGGAGGATGTACAAGTACTAGGTCAACTTAATCGAACTTATTGGATCCAGGTGGTTTTTTTTAAATAAGCATATTTTATCACATGCATATTTAGGGAAGTGCAGCTAATAGCCCACAAGGGCGGCCAGTACATCGTTCTGTAACTCGGTCTCCCTCTCTATTTAATCATTTGATACACGGTTATCATTGGCTACCACAACAGGTAACTTAATTTATCGATGTGATATGATTCGAACAGTGAAATAATTTATTAGATGGCATTGATATAATGGTACAATCAATAGGTGGTGCGCGAAACTTATTTACAATTTGAAGTAATACAGCACGAGTAAACAAACACATCTCAAAAGTTTGATTTTTTGATCTTTGTTTACTGATCTTGTCAATGTTTTCTTCACTTCTGATCTACCACGAGTCTCGCTTGTATTGATTGCTTGCGTGAACAAGGAAGGAGAGGGAGAGGAAGGGGAGGGAGAGGGGGTGGCAGGTAAACAAGGGAAAGGTTCGCCAGGTCAGATTTAGATGCGGGAGTGTAACATTGTGAATTGACTTTCTCAAATATCTTTTAAATCAGAAAAAAAATTCTAAGAAAGGCAAAAGCGCTGTATTTTTGCTTTCAGATTTAATCATGCATTTCTGGAATCCCCATTGCGATTTCAGTTCTTTAAATTATGATAAGCTTCCTTAAAAAAGGGCAGACTAAGAGTGAAAAGGCAAAGTGTGGAGAGAAATATAGGAAGAGGTCTAAAAAGGATAGGGATTCTCTCAGGCATTAAAATTGTACCGGTTGGATGTTTTAGAGCTACTTAGAGAAACCCCATTCCCCTCCATCGTCCCCCTTCAGAGTTTTACCGATCGTGTGTTTCATGTTTCATAATATCGTTATTTACGATCCATCGTATTCAATCGATTAACTACAGGTCGATAACGCACGATCATTCGAGCTTCAAAAGTCGGAAATTTTGGATGCGCTCGGAAGTCTGGATAGCAAACAGAAAGGTTTCTTTTCAAAAGTTACACTAAATCACCGTGCTACTCAGTATAAACAAAAGTGCGAATCGTGCAGGGAACCAATACCTCGCTGCACGAGTCGCAGAAGTACACTTGTTGTTTGAGAGCGGAGAAGCAGCCATGAAAAGGATTTTCGATTATCTAGCAATTGACCAGGATCTGTACTGCTCATATTGCCTCGGAAGAGTTGCTTCCAGTACAACGCGCTGCTGCCCATCAATGTTTGTTTACTTTTAAAATTAAAATCGTATAACTTGAAATATGCCAGAGATAGTCACCTTTCCGCTCGTTCCCGAATCGTTACTATCTGTAAAAGTAGTTCAATTCGTCAGCTAAAAGTAATATTATCAGTTGAACAGATTAATGATGACTTATTGAAGGAGATTTTGAGATCAAACTGGAATGAATTAATTGAGATTCATAAGAGCACTCACCATTTTGCAGCAAATAACTTGCCGAATGAACGAAAGGTTCACGTAAGGCTATTCTACAATTCTCTTGATTTTGAAATGGTGAGAGATTTGTATCACCATGGAGGATGGGCTGGATACCACGGATGCTTCTTTTGCTATCATCGTGGTCAGTTCTTCCAATCTTGTATTATGAAAAAAATATGCAAGTAATCAAAATTTCTCGTCTCAGGTGAATATATCGAAAATGCTATTCGATTTCCACCTCTTCCCGTTGGTGATCCTAGATCAGATGGTTTAACAAATTTTATAACAACTAAGGTAGACAAATATTACAGCACGCACTAGTCTTGACATTATGAGACACTCAGCTCTTGGACTGTATGGTTTTAAAAAACCAAGATCGGAAATTCATTCGGTAGCAGGAATAATATATAGCCACTGAATGTTATTTCAATGTTATAGGTATTAAAAATGGATAGATTACTTTTTGACGGACTCCACTTGATACAAGAAGGATTATGTTCAGACATAATCAAAGGTTTTCGAATTTTTAAAAATTTGATTAAAAAAACATCAAATTCTCAGATTATTTCGTTTGAGCATTAAAAAAATAAATCAGCTTGGTTATCATTCAGGATTGAATCATTCTAAATCACCTTGGAAAGTTAAAGAATTTAAAAAAGTTATTGCCAATTTTTGCTTGGATGTACCAAATGCTTTGGTCAACCCACGAGCGCTAAATAGTGCATCTCTTACCGGTACAGAGAGAATTTTGGTTAGTTTAAACATTTTTGTTCAACTGATGAAAATGTTCCAGCTAGTATTATCGGAAGTAGTTTACCTATCTGTTTCGGATTTACTAGGTGCGCAATTTTAGGGGATAAAAGAATTGACGATTCATTAACTTTTCAGGAAATAGACCAGAAATTAGCCAAACTATTTTTTTCTTAATTCTTTTCATTATTTCTCTCCGTAAGCGAATAATCGAGGATAATCATCTCCTTTTCTTAGAAGAGGTGATTATTAATATTTCTTTTAAAAACCCGTAAAATTTTGAAGTCCGCTTAATTTCAGCTTTGTTCTATATTAAATTCAGAAGCGCCCGTTCGATTGGAAAAACAATTTTATACTGCAAAAGTACATGTTCGTTATGGGTTTAATGCGAGAATTAAGCGCAACAAAGAATTTTTTACAGACCGTCCTTTCACATGTAATCAGTCGTATCAAAATATGTGGTCTTCCGGATGATACAAGTCTTTCGCCGTTCGAGAGAATTAATAGATTACTCGGGCTTCATAGAAATCGAGCGTCTTCCAGAGGATTTGAAAAAGGACAAGGAACCAGGTACCACTAGACCTTCTTGCGAAACCTTACTCTTTAAAATGCAGGTTTATCGTACAATCTTTTCTGAAGAGAAGAGTCAGCGAACTGCAATTGAATCCTCCGGAAATACATGCCATATCTCGATTGTTCCCTGATTTTTCAAACAAAAACGGCAGGAAAATTGGGAATGTAACGCTATTATCGAGAATTAAAAGTTGTAATACTGTCAATAGATATCGAAAGTTAATCATTGATAGCATGTCTTTATCATTGAACGATATTGTTGCGACTAATGTTTTCGAAATCGGAGTTGTAAAAGCGATTTTCGAAGAAAACCTTATCGTAAAAATAGAACTTCTTATGTATAAAACCGCGTCCGCTTATGACCAAGTAGTTTCACTCGCTCCTGCTAATCCACCATTTTTGTTTTGCTCTCCTTTAATTAAGATGACTAGTGATCACTGCTTTAGAATCGCAAAAAAAGCAGACCATAATTCTCCGTGCATTGTTTATCCAGATGCAATTAAATGCAAAGCACTAAGGACAACTAGAACAGAAGATTCATTTGTACTTTTTACTGTCATGGACTTCCGTTATATCAATGAGTAAAGCGATTAACGAAATCTTCATACGGAAAAAATTGAACCGGATAGCGTACAAGTCGCCGAAAGTACTTATAAATAATGCAGCAGTATTTGTTGAAAATTGTCTTCACAGAGAAAAAATGTCAAATAGCATCGAGGATCTCTTGAAGCCGCAAGTTGTTGACATTTTTTCTCTGGCGCAAGAAGTAATCGGAAATAAACTGGTCTACCAATGTCAGGGAGCACTTGAGGTGAATATTTTAAAAAAAATTCCCTAAGAGAGCAATAATTCGCCCCAGACGAAACTTGTTGAAAAATATCGTGCTCGACCCATTCGAATTAACTCTGCAACTTCTGCACTATTCGTATCATCGGGTGTCGATGACGCTGACAGAGAAAAGAGAACGCAGATCCATGCGTACGCAATGGCCGAATCGGTAAGTCTCTTCTTCTAATTTTATTAATTTTAATTTTAATATTTAAAGTTTAATTATATGATGTCTTGTCATGAAGCACAATTTTCTCGTCAGACAGGAATGATCTCTGATCTTTTAATTATAATATTTAAAGTTTAATTACATGATGACTTGTCATGAAGCACAATTTTCTCGTCAGACAGGAATGATCTCTGATCTTCGAAAATCAGTAGCAAAATCGGTGAGAAAATTCCAAACCACTTATTCTTGGTGACAATTTTCCTATTACTTTTATTGAAATCATGTCGTAATTACTTTTAGATGGTTCCGCAGGCAGTGGCGACAGACCTGCAGTATATCGCGCGAAAATCAATTATTGTGGAAAGACCCGGCAGACCAGGAGAAACGGTAGATTTGGTCAGGATTGCGGTAGCTTTTAGAATTCCCCGCAATGTCGATATCACGAAGAAATGGAGCAGATTTGCAAGATTTATCGCTTGTCAGGTATGCGTTGTGCCAATTAAAAAATAACTTTGAAAGGAAAAATATCAGGCAATTCCTCGTTCTTATTTGAGAATGATGACTGCGTCAGATATGGGCCGAAATTACTTCCCAATTTCCGAAACGTTTATTTCGGCAGTAATCGGTACTATAAGAGCAAAACTACAACAAAAAATAAAAATCGATCTTAGATACTATTCTACTGAGCTGCAGAAGTCGTGGAGAACAAATTACTTCAAATCGATTGAAGATTGCGGATATTGTTCGACAATCACTAGTGAATCTTTGGTAAACATTCCAAATTAATATCTAATTTATTTTGGATAATTTTTAGCCAAGATGTGAAAAAGAATCCAAAAGCTGAGAAGGATGACATGTTCTATGCGGCAATTATGGAGGGATTCAACCCGCCCGGGTTAGATCACATTTCATTTTTTAATTGAAAAAAATATTTTAAAGAGCTAATATGGCTGAATTATATGCGAGATTCGAAATCGATCCCAGCTGGTTAGTTATCATATCGTTCACGCATGCAAATATGCACTTTTAAGTATTGTGACGCCTAATGTAAACTATCCAGGAGAAGTAGAGACAGTTGAACTGAGAGACGAAACAGAATGCAATGAGTGAGCATTTTTCTGGCATGCGAAAGACTCTGCTTACATTTGCAGAGTAGCTGCAACGGTGGAGGTAAGCACTCCTACTACTTCATTCTTCCCTCTCAGAAAAATCAGTATCAAAAGGGAAGGAGATTGGTTAGTCAGTTTCACATAATTTGTTTGAAATAATTTTCATAATTTTGTTAGTAATTAAAAATAAATATTTACATTTTAACTATTATTTAAAACAAAATTATAGAAAAGAAAGTAGAATAAAATATATTGCGTCTTAGTTTAAATAAAGTCACGGTAGATTATTTTTTTCACTCTACTCGTAGCTGACCGAAAAAGGAAGAGGTTGGGAGGAGGCGAGTGATCTACCTGCCCTCCCCCACTCCTTCCTCTCTCTCGGGGAATCGATGGCTCAAAAACAACCAGCAGATCTCATTGGAAGTGCACTTCAAAAGCACTATGTTCGAAAAATCGATTTTAGAGGACAAAATTGGTCGAGAAAATAGTTTTGTCTTACGTTGAAAAATATTTCTAGGGAAATGAAATGCGCAAAATTTTATATCATTTTAGTTTTAAATTATAAGATAAACCTGGTTTACTTTGACAACCTCCGGGGCCCCAGCAGGAGGGCTGGGGCTCGCTCCGCGTACAGAACAGATCCGAATTGAATAGATTTGGCCCCAGCAGGAGGGCTGGGGCTCGCTCCGCGTACAGAACAGATCCGCATTGAATAGATTTGCTAACTCTCGCCACCTCCTTGTTCCTGTAAATTTATCCACAAAGTATCAAGCTCATAGTTAGGAACGATCGTAATGTTTTAACAAAAAATATAATTAAAAAAACTTCTCTAATAAGACTCCATTGATAAATTCGAAATATATAATATATTTCCTCATCCTCTCCATCATCAAGAGCTGAAACATTTGACACATGATTAAATTTTGATTAGCTGATTAGTTACTTCATTTTAGAAGACCCGCCGTGGGTTATTATTTTATTTTATTTTTGCCATTGCTTTTGAAGGGATCTCGCAAAAGAACAATGCAGTTAATTGTCCTCGCATACGGCCCCTTTTCCATTGACAATCGCGACAAAAGTAAGCCTGACTCCATCGCACAACTTCATTTTCCCTCCAAAATTCAAATGCCCGCTAAGCATCGGAAAGCAATGTGGGCGGAGTTAGGAAGGCATTGTCAATGAAATAGAGGCCATGCAAGCGCTCTCCATTCCTTCCTGCTTACTTTATGGTAAAGTTTATTAAAAAAATAAAACAAAATCCCGGCAGGTCTTTTAAAATGAATAATCGTGAGCAATCAAACAATGTGCACGCGCGAAAACAAACGACAATTATGACTAACATGATTGCATAAGGCAATTAAATGAAATACTCATAAAATTACATAACAAAATGAGAAAATTCACGTAATTTTCGAAAAGTTTCGAAAATAATCACCAAAACTGGCAATTAGAAAAAATATGGTATCCTAATTAATTTGATCATAAACTAATTTTTTAATACATTTTAGTGTAGCTAGAGATTTTCTGAGTCCAGGTCACGAAATTAAAGCTGCTCGCTACGAAGATAATTCCATGAAGTGAGCACACTGGAAAACAAACAGTGAAAAAAATAATGATTAATTTCAGTTCGGAGAATTTCATTCGTCGTCGTCGTCCTATGGACGGCTATGAGTACACTTCAATGTACGAAACGTCATTCTATGATCCAACTACTGATGATTCATCGGAAGCCATCAAAAGAATGTAATAGAAGTAACTCGCATCAATTGTTTTCTGTTTCTATTGTACATATTTAGTTGATTATGTTTGAAGCGAATGTTTTCCGTTGTTATTTCGTTGAAGAATACCGTATTGTAAATTTGTTGCTGAGAAGATAAATCGATAATGATAATGGAACCGCGTCCTGACAGTATTCCCAATTCCTAGTAGGATCACAGTAGAAGTTCCTAGTAGGACCACAGTTGAAGAGGCCACTTTCCTAGCAGGAACACAGTTGACTTCCTACTAGGAAACCTGCAAGATACCCACTAGGAAGTCAACTGTGATCCTACTAGGAAACTTTTACCAGAGTTCCCTTCTCCCCATGGAGATGGCCCGTTTAGCTCGTATTGCCAACTCTAGTTCCCATGAACGTGCTTCCGGGAAAACTTTCAAACACCTATTGATTTTATCATACACTTTTAAAATATGCAAATTTAACAGTTCAGAATTTTGGCGGCAGGGTGAGACTATATTCCCTAGACATGAAACCTCCTCATAATCAAAATCATGAAATTTCGTCTTATCAGTGAGATATGGGATAGGTTTCACTGGTTTTATTTGAACATTGTCTTCGAGCGACCATGGAAAGTGATTTGCCGTCGAGAACAAAGGATTTTTTCTCGACGACATGCTGTGTATGTGATTAGAAGCGAAAAGTGTCTTTACTTATTCGTCAACACTGAATGAATCTCCGTGCAGCGAAGAACGTAGTGGTAAAATACTGTTGTATTTGGGGTTCATTCTTGATTGGAACAATGCTACTCCAACATCTCTTTATCCAATTTGTATTGAGAAGGCGTCAAGTAAACAACAAATACAAAGGTATTGATAGTAGTCGTTCCGACGAACATTAATGATGCATATTAGGACAAACTGAAACGCTGATCGAAATTCTTCCTCCTGGCGGGCGAAGGCGCATGCAACTTCCATCAAAATGTGGCAGTCTCATGAAGTCGTGGACGTAGAGCGCACCTAGAGCAGTGATGATATATACTCTCGTGCCTAGGAAATAAAATGAAGATCGATAGACAGAGTAGTTCGTAAATTATCAAAAAAAGAAAAGGATAGAAAAGCGCTTGATCGTGAAAACTCACTATTTCCTTCTTTGATTGAGCGAATGATTCTGGATCGTATCAGACTCCATGACGTTCGCATTAGAGTGGTTAAGATTGTGTAGAAATCTGAAGAGGTTCGAACAATTATTTACTGAAAACTGATGCAACTTCAAAAAGTATTAAATCTGCGAGAAACATCAGCCATCTGTAAAACAACAAAAATCTGGTGTACAAAGATAGAAAATGACATTGCCTAGACGTCGAATGAAATTGGACAGTTAGTGAACGAGAGTGAACGAGAGCGAAACCGAAAGTCAAATGAGACGAAGTCGAACGAGCGAAGGGACAGGTTGCGATCTGTTTGACCTCACGGCTGAAAAACAGCAAACCGGAGAGGACGAAAAGTGCGGATGGACGGTTCTCAAAGGGAGACACTTCTGTTGTGTCCGAATGATTTTTTTGCAAGGCAACACGATCTATCGCCATTCTCATTCATATTTTTATTCACATACAAATACAACTACAACATGTTGCACATCGTGCTTTGAGATGCTGGATTTCTCCGCTGTGGGATATTGGTAAAAGACATGAATGCCTGCGTTGATTTATCGCTATCCCATCTCCTGACGTAGGTAAGCACGGTTAAGACTGATATTTTTGGCAATATGAGTCATCGGAATGGAATAAATGGTGTCCTTTCCATGTGTCCTGCAGAGAGACATTTATGAAATCGATGACCAATCAGATTAGAACCAAACGAAGGATCAATCATTTTCGAATATAACTTTCTTGATATAACTTTTGAGAACTTACTTTCTTTATAAATTGAGAGAAAAACGTATTAGTCGAGAGAGAACGATACAACGCGAATGAGGAGAAGGCGCGGGAAGACGAATTGCGATCTGTTTGACTGGGGTTCAAAAAACGGAAAACTGAGGTGAGCGAAAAGAATGAAAGAGATGAGATCTCAGAGATGCACTCATTGTCCGCCTGTTTATGAATGTCTTTTTTGTTGAAAAATTGTTGTTCAACACCTCTTTCTCTCAGGGATCTAGATAAGTGGAAAAAAGAACACGAGTAAGGTTTACTGCTAAGATTAAACAGTACTTGGCATTTGTATCAAATCTTTCGGTGATGCTGAATAGTGGTCCTTCGTTTTTGGAATCAACAATGTAGGGACCACCATCACTTTTCATCAACGGGCTTTAAAACGGGCTTGGGCAACGGTTTTCAACAACATATCAAAAAATTGGGAAACTCTATTCGTTTTCGAGAAAAACGAGGTTGAAGTTTTCATGAATATGCAAATTTTAGAATCAGCATGTATGAATATCACAGGCATGTTCAGCTCTTCAAATTTCCCCTAGAACCCAATTTTCACGAATTTTTATAGTCATTTACGCAAGTTATGCTGGAAATCCTTGAAAACATGCGTAACTTTGGTCCTATTTATCTATGCAAATTAGGAGTGCTTGATCAAAATATTGACGGAAATCGATGCAGGGCATGAAAGCCTACCTTAATCACTCGAAAAATCGGAGTGTCAATTTTAGCTCTACGGAGTGGTGGCGGTTCTTAGGCGAACGCACTGATAAGAGCAAAAAATCGAAAATGTGGCATGAAGAAACTGATGCACCAACCGAATAAATTAGATTATATTTTTCGATCGAGTGAGAAACAAAACAGATAAGATCAAAGGACAAAGATAAAAACGATTTCCTTATTTCAAAGCGGAAGCAATCTTTATAGAGAGTCGATTGTTTCGATGATGGATGGTTTGGTGAGCGTGATACAGCTCATTTCTTGGGAGTTACGATACTTCCTAATAGTTTACATTTCTATAAAAAGCGGTGCTGATTGCAGCTTCACCATTTGCAGGTTATGTTTCTTTTCCTTGTTTTCACTTGGTTGCTTCTTTCATCATGCGCCGAATCTCGTGAAGACAGAAATCACCTCTGTGAGTATTGTCCTGTTTTTCTTCCATTTTTTATTTCCAATCACAAAAAATTTAAATAAACTATAGAATGGGCTTAATTTCAGCGGAAACTTTGAAGCTGAAATGTGATGCGCTCCCCTATAGAACAGTCTATGCAAAGTATCGATGCTATTTCGCAGTCCTACAAGAAGTACCTTTCATATGGATAAGATACTTCGAAATAATCATTGCAGATTGACTTTGACCAAGGAAATGAGAATTGCTCATCGATATTCTTGGGCGCTAAAGTAAAAAATATTCAAGCATATTTGGCTCTGTACGGAAACGGAGGTGTCATGAGAAAACAGGGGGGTTCCATCAGAAAAAGCGAGCCTGTCGTCTCTACGGTTATTGAGGCAAGCAGGTCAAGCGAATCACAGTATCATAGGCAGCCGAAAATCTAATCAGAAATTTTGAATTATACAAAGGTGCATTTTTTGGTACACAGTTTTAACCATGGGACCCCTGTTTTCTGATGGGACCCCCATTTTATCTTGAGACCCCCGCTTTCTGATGGACCTCCGTTTTCCTTTGGGACCCCCGTTTCCATTAAGTGCCGCATATTTTATTAATGAAAATATTTAGGTGGCTTCAACCGTTCCTGCAGAAATATTCAAGACAATTATGGTTGATGTAAGGAAACACACTAACTTTTAAAGCCATAATTTCATTCAGAAGTCAAAATTTCACTTGGGAAGGGATACTTCCGGAAAGAAACAAATAATTTGCATAATCGGTATGTAAAAGTCGGACCAGAAATCCACCAGGCTGAAATGGCTGAAATCGCTGGCCAAGCTGAAATCTTTCTTCAAATAATACTCACACATTACGCAAAAAAAATGTTTCAGGGAGTGAATACAAATGTGACTCTGACAATACAATTATCGAGAAAGGAAGATGTATCATGAGAGCTGACAAAAAGATGAATTTCGAAGATGTCGCAACTAAAAATTTAAATCAGTTTAAGTATGAATTTAACTTTCAGGCCGAAAACTTTTGCGCCGAGCAGGGTATGGAACTTCCCGCACCAGAAAATGATTTGGATAATCAAAATGTCATGGGTTCGCTTCCTCATTAAATCGAATTTTTAAATTAAAATTCCAGGAGCACTGATGAAAGATCCTGCTTGGGTGCGGAAGTCGATTGTTCGCGAGAATGGCAATACATGGAGTCAATTAAGAAACTATTCAAGATGGACTGCTTGCAATACACCTGAATATAAATGTAATAAAGACACAGCTGCTGTCGTAGAGTCAACAGGATATTGGAGCACTGAAGAAACTGGAAAATTGTGAGTTTTCATTTTAAAAAAAATATGCATCGTTTTCAGAATGGACAAATGCAGGAAACGATTTCACGACAGGTTTCTACAAGTTGATAGATGTAATGAAAGACTGATGTAAATTAAGGAGTAATTAAGGGCGAACCATGCATTTCGTATCACGAAATGAAAGGATTGCCGCATCTAGCCCCAGCGACTGTTCGAATTTATCGTATTTATTTCGTATTCAATGAGATTTTTTTCAAAAGTTTGATCAATCATTCACTTGCTATGTTGAAAAACGCGCTACAATTCTTTATCAAACGATCGGAAAAGCGACAGTTGAAACTCGGCGAGGTTGTGAAGTACTCTGCGACTCGAAACCCACGGTTTGTCGTTGTCAATTTGTCAAGAAAACAGTAAGCTTCGATTGGTTTATTATAGTGCTCTTCGTTTTCCTTCCAAGATAAGGGATTGTCATCGTCTTGCATTCTTCTTTCCTCTAAAACCTCTGATCAAAGTTGCACTACTCACATGACGATTTTCATAAAGAAAAAATATGGATGTCCCCGTAAGTGATCACTCAAATGTATGCACTGTAACCACTCAATAATTCAGAGAGAACCAATCCCACCGCGGAATTCGGTGAAGACCCTTGTGTCGAGGTCAGAAATGACACGGCATTCCGAGGATTTGACGTCAAACAAATCTGCGATCCGGACAAGAGTCGCATGTATGTCTTACGGTAGGTATTTCTTTTCTGATAGCACCGATTAGGATACTTCAGAGCGATCGATGTGAATGGGCGTCGCATAACACTTGACAACGATAGATATAACTATATGCGGAAAACGGATAGCGGATTTTTTCAGTATGAGTACGGAGATGTAATGAAATGTCATCTCGTAGCTTTCACGTGCGCTATTGCCGGTCAGAGCACAATCTTTGCTTAACTAGAACTAATTTGTAATGCAGATAGCGAAAAATGCCCATGCGAGCCACTCAAACAGCTATCCGATGCGCAGACTCTCATTATTGCCCCACCAACAGGACCCACATACCCGGCAAGAACAGATCGTGTCAATCCATGCAACTCCTCCAATAATCGTCTTCTTTTTTTCAATGCTCTGGTAATCATCAACTGTTCGAAAGAAAAAGTGAATAAATAAATTGAGGTTTGATAGACCAAAATATCCAAAAGGTAGTGTATATAAAATTGGATTTATGAATGACTTGGAAACCCCTAAGGTGAGCATTTCAACGTACTTAAGAGATCGGCTGGTAAAAGTTACTATTCCCCCCCCCCCGACATTGCTCCAGGATTTTTATCGGCCGTCTCAGGAAGATAGCCACTTTGATTTCGGACCATGACCCTGGGTTCATTTCACTTTTGAAGCATGAACCCCGGGTCATGGTTCCAAAAAATCGAAAAAATATCATTGTTGCGGATTCAACTCCTTTTGTGATAAATAATCGGGAGGTGACATTATATTTCTTTTTTTAACTAATTTGGGCTAGATTGCCATCGAGAGTGAATGGATAATACCGAAAATGGCCGACTTGGTACCGACTTGGTAGATACGAGTCGTGGTCATTCAAGGCACCTTTTCGTTCCAAGTGATCTGGAATTCGATAGTGGCCAGAGGGGGTGTAGTGCCCATGACATCTAGGTAATGCCCCATAAAGAAAATTATGATCGGCGGAAGCTCTACGATACAAAAAAATCGAAAAACATAAAAGTGTGGGAAGAAAAGTTGATATCAAAATAGAGTAAATTTCGTTTCCAATGGTAGTATGGTGTATGTGTGGGCATGCAAACCATACATTACTAAGAGACTGTAATTTTGAAATGTCTGTCTGTCGGTTCGTCTCTGTGTGTCTCTGTGTCTGTCACGCTCCAAACGTTTTGCTCAGAACTTGATTCAAGCTTATCCTTCAGCCCTAAAATCTTTACCAAACAACTTCCCATCAAAAAAAATTTCAAAAAAATCGATAATTGATTTCGTCATCATTATGCAATAATCAGTTTTGTTGCGTGTACCTCTTCAGAAACTGATCCAAATCGATCGCACTTGGCACAAAACTACTAGTAATCAAAAGTTTCAAAAAATCGATAATCAATTTCGCCGATAATCAATTTTTGACGTAGTGATGATACAATAACTCGCTTTTAGCGTTGTTTTCGCCTGAAACATAACCAAACCCAAATCTAATAATTAATAAATTCCCGATTACAGTATACCAAAAAGGTGCAGTAGGTCAGATTCATTTCCCTGGGTCAGATTTATGACTTTTGTCATAAATCGGTGCCGTTTCATGAGCACAGTATACAAAACTCTAAAAACTTGAAAACCAAACTCGATAACCAAAATCAAAACTCGAAACAAAACTCGAAAACCAAAATCGAAAATCTTGGCGCAATGTCCGGGGGGGGGGGGGGGACCGTTTTCCTCTTTTAAGACTTATGCTGTGAAAAAAATAGGGGAGGAAAGAGAAGAGGAAAAAATAGAGTGGAAAAAGTCCAGGGGAGGAAATCGGAAATTTGAATTCCCGCATTTTTCGTTATTTCAAAATATCTCGGTGCCTATTGATGATAGCCACTTGAAACTTGGTTTATAGGGTTTTAAGGTGTCGGAAAACACCTAGTTAAATTTTTGAGTCGCTAGCTCTACGGAGAAGCGAGATACTGAAAAGCGCGCGAATTCAAAATTTTGAATTCCTCCTTTTCCTCCTCTTGATTTTTTCCACCCGAGGAGGAAATCTCTCCTGACTTTTTCCGCAGCATAAGAAGTTAACAAAATATTCAGGCCATCTTAACCTGTAACGCAGGGATGTGGATTATGTGGGATATGGCGGAGAGTACGCCCAGCGGCACGGCAATTACTTCGTCAGCTTGCCGCGAGTACAGCCACATGTTGTGATAAACTGTATTTATAATTTTTCAAAGGTTACAGTCTTATGCTTTGGAAAAAGTCAAAGAGAAGAAGGCAGATTTGAATTCCCGCAATTGTATAGGGTGTCCCAAAAATATGGTGGCAAACAATTGTCTTGACATTTCACTGATAAATTTAAACCGTGACCATAAATCGTGATTGAAAAAATTCGTAAATACTACGGCTTCTAACTATCAGAGATATAATCCCTTTGACGGGTTTGAATTTACACGTCACGACGATACACAATATTCTCGAATAAAAGCAGCATTGCTATGAATTATAGGAGCGCGGAATTGTAGTATCGTATGAAAGAACGCTGTCAGACAAATATTTATCAATAGCTTGGGCTAAATATTCCTATGCGATGAGATTTCAGAAACCCATACACTTCACTAATAGAAATCGCTAAAAGTGAATGGTCATCTCACGATTTGAGAAGGGAGTAAGGTACGGAGAAGAGAGATCTGTTTGATGAAATGAACGCGAAAACGAGTAGCCAACCACAAGGACAAAAATAAGGAAGATCAGCTCAGAGTGAGGGATCACCACCCTACTTCCTCTCCTTGCCAGACCCGGACAGCTTTTCAGTGGAGAACAAAGAAGAAGTGTCCGCAAGAACAATGGGAAGACACAATAAAATTAATTTGCATTCTCATTGAAATAATTGCATTAAAAAAGTAATTGTTGCAATTTGTAGATGCAATTTGTTTTTCTCCTTCTCACTTTGCATCTTATTTTTCTCATTTCTCCATTCTCTCCCCTCATTCATCCCATTGCGCGCCTTCCCGAGTGGTCGACTGTGCTCGTCTCTCGCCCTACTCGAAAACAAACGTTTGTTTTTTCTCCGTTTTTTTCAAATTGCGTCCGTTTATTCGCTTCAAAACGGACAGAGGCCTACTCGATCATCTCGTAATAGATACAGTGTACACTAGGGTTGGCTAAACGATACTCTAAATGTGGTAGGTTTACAATTAGCTCCCCCTACGCTCCATGCCCCTCAGATCGGAAGCACTCTCTTCATTCCGCATACTATCTCGCTCGCAACTAGGGAAGAGCTAGGGGAGAGGGAGCAAATCCTGCCACGTTTAGAGTATCGTTTAGCCAACCCAAGTGTACACCCGGTGATAACAGATGACTGTCCTCCTCTCACTCGCAATCGTCGTCACTGCGATCGGTGCTGTGGCGGTCACTTGCAAGAAGAAGAAGAGTGAGTTGGCAGAGCTCAAAGATCAAAGTTCAAAGATCATTCTCAGCCGGCCCGCCCGTCGTCCCATCGGCACCGACGCCCACAGCCTCTAGTGGGGACGCAAAGCAGCCGTACTATGAGACGCTAACTCATTGGGAATTGGTATAATTCATCGCTCATCACTTCTTAACAATGCACATATGTTTATATATCTTATGCTTCTGTGTTTATTCACTATTGCGAAAGTCACGTGGGCAGGTCAGGAAACAAATCTAAAAGTGTTGCACGCGCTTTATGTATTGCGAAATAAGAGTGTAGCGGAACGCACATTAAGGAGGCCTCTAGATGATGGCAAAATCGGCTGGTTTATTGAAATTTCGAATATGTAATACAAAAAGATAACGCTGATAAGTGTTGTATAGTCATGTAATGATATACAGAAATAGTAATTATTATTCACACAAGTTAATAATGTGACCTGCTGACACTACTACTGTACTCATAGTGTAATTCGTACAGAGTGACTCTCATACGGAAATCCCTGATTCCTACCGTAACCCAAATTGTCGTATATTTCGGCTGGCCTACTTTTCGCCAATCAATGGAGTTGTTTTGCTCTCTCTCGTTGCGGCTAGTTGTTGCTGCAATTTATTCTACTATTCTACTGCATCTTCTATTCAACGATAAATAAGCTTCTACTGGATTCTGCATATTATACTCTCGCCACACAACCTGCAGACATAACAAT